>JAYMTG010000098.1:0-21190 GCA_036897565.1 Pelargonium exstipulatum | reverse complement strand
GGTTTCTATTCAAATCTAGAGTTGTAAGTATAGAAAGACTTGGATGCATTTCAAAACAGTATAAAGGAAGTCTTTGTGGCTGAATTTTTATAAATAGCTTTAGTAATTAGTTTATGGAATTGTCAACTTTGGGAAAGCGGGCCGGTTTTAGGTTATGGGTTTTAATAATCTTTCTTGCAGTACCTAAATGAGTATACTTTCTTAACTTTGTCTTCATTATAAGACCGATAACTTGGAATCTAGGGTACAATTTATAACAAATGTATAAAAAACATACTTAACAGAGGTTTTGAGAGGAAATCAACGAGGCGAGAAGAAAGGTCAAGACTGCGGAATCCACTAAGCTCCTTTTAGTATCAATTCATAATTTCTAAGTTCTAGCATACATTATATTAAGAGCTCCTCTTAGACTTAGACTATAGCTTTTTTCTTTGTGTGTTATTAATAAATAGACGCTCCTTTTACTCGCAATTGAGATACCAAGGTTATACATTGTATATTTAGTAATATCCGGACCCATCAAAAGGTATCGATTCTCACGATATGCTTAAAAGTCCTCCTTAGGCCTTCTCGTCTGAGTTAGGGGATATTTGAAACACCTTTTTATCTAAGTCAGTTGTCTACTTTCTCTTTCTAACTTTTTGTTGGTAGCGGCTAATTTGGTTTTGACTCTTTCGAGTCATTACTCCCTAGTTCAAAGAGAATTGCTTTACAGATTGAAACAAATGTCTGAACCCCCGGATTTCTCAAAGATTTATAAATTCTTGAATCTAAAAACTAAACAAATAGAATTTCCAGCTCAAAAAAAGAAACTTGTAAAAGAAAATAGTGAATACCTGCTACTTAAGCTAACCCCAAATTAACCAATCCGGCAGTAAAGGAAAACATTCTCTGTATTATTCCCGGGGGTTTAAAGATTAAAGAACAAAAGCCAATAGGAAAAACCTCCTTAAAGGCTATATAATTCCTAGACTCTAACAAATTGAAACCCGGAACAAATAGGAATAGGAAACTCCTTGAAAAACCCTACAGAAGTGCTTGTATTAGCGCGAGTGTGTCTTTCAGACTTTTCTGTATTTGGTAATAATAAGAACTCTTTCAAATTGAACATATGCTATAAGAGTACTTTTCAGTTTAAATAAATACTATACTATCTATAAAAATTCTACACGAATAACGCATAAATTCCTATTGGATATATGACTTTTTTATCTAATCAATTTTCTTTGCGGCTATTCCTTTCTACCGGGACTCTATGAAAAGGTTAGATGAGTATGTGTCTAAAACAAAGAGTATTCCTTGTTTCTAGGATTAACTTATAATGTAATGGTATATTTTTAATCAAGATAACAGAAAAAAAAAAGGGGCTCTTTTGCTTATTTAGAGATAAATTTCTCAATACATGAAAGGGGGTGAGCTATAAGAACTTATTAAGCTTAGAAGAATAGAGTAACTACAATAAAGAATATAGGCAAGAAGAGTATGAGTAAGATACAGGTTGTTAAGAAAGCAAGTCAATAAGCAAATAAAGTAAATAAGAAGTGCTTGTGTTCCTCTAGTGTAAGATACTATATCTATAATTAGTAGTAACATTACTCTCGTTCGCTTTGTTCTAGGATAACTCCCTAATATACTATTAAGAGTTCTCTCCTTGTACTAGTAACAACAAAAGAAAGAGGTCTTATCCTTAAAACTACTAATACAAATTCTTTTATAGGTAATCTTTATAGGCCTATCGTAATTAGTAATTAAACGAATACTGTGTCCACTCCACAAGGAATTTCGCTAAGTTGAGCTCCTCAACAAGAAGCACTACTCGGTAAACACCTTTTAGATCTATTGTACATCAAAAAGGCCTCACTTTTGATTTGAAAAGAAATTGAGTCTTCTTTGACAAATTCTAAAAACCAAGGCTTGTTTCTACTAAACTGCTTTTGATTTGAAAGGATGATTTATTAAATCCATTTAGGCAAAACACACTAGCTACAGAATACAGGTAATACATAACATATTAGTATAACTATAAGAGATAATTCCTATAATATATCCTAGAAATTCCTAGGGTTTACTCTTAATTAAAATAGAACCACTATTTAAGGAAATAAGGAAAACGCCTTTAGTTTTTTAGCTTTGGAATTCCCAATTAGGTTTCTTTTTTACTTTTGAAGATACAGAAGAGTCAGTCCTCTTTTTTTAAAAGAATTTTGCGTTTTTAGGACTGCTAGGAAATCCTAATGTTGCACTAAGTTACATACAAGGAATAGGACTGAGTTATTGATGCTTAATAGGATTTACTTCCCAATAGTGTCTTCTTTATCTAAATTTAAACCTGGTTTTAGGATTTGGAGTCGTTACAGAAATATATATAGTATTAGTTTACTCTATTCAGGGACTCTTCGTTGGGCTCCATAAATTTAGGAAATGTATATTAATAAATCACATTTCTCATTCTCGTACCTAGTAAGCAAAAGGCTCTCAAACGCTTAAAAATATAACATGAGTTTCTCTTGTATCCTTTAAAAAGGGACTACTATGAAAATCCGGTTTATTTCATTTGAGTACTATTTTGACCAGGTTCTTGCCTAATTACAGAAATGAAGTCCTCTAGTACTTTCTATCTGTAGTATACAACTCTTGAATCTTGTACTCCGACTTGTTAACTTATCTAAGCACCACATATGGGAAACTCTCTTGTATTTAGAGTCCTTATTACGATTGTCCAAAGTTCCCTATAAAGAGCAGAGTAAAGAGTGATGTAAGAGTTTCTCTTTATAGCTTGCGTTGTGATAGTGCACAGTTTTTGTAAAAACTTTTATATAGATCTTATATCTGTGCCCGATAATGGAATAGTAAGCTCTCTTTTCTATAAATTGGTAAGGAATTTCTTTTTAAGTAAGAGTATAGAAGAAGACATTCTCGTTTATACTAAAAATGTGGTTATTCCCCGCAATCCTTCTAGTTACAATTACGGAGTCTTTTCTGTTTTTAGTTATCCTTATCCAAATACTACTCGAGACTTTAGTTTAACGCGATCACTGAAGCTGCTAGGTCTTAATATACTTTTAAAAAGCCCATAAGGTTCCGCCACTTAAGTTTAAGGTTACGTTCAAAATCCCGCACTCAGCAAGAGAGTCCCTGTACCGAGGAACTTATAGTTTTATACGAGGTAAAATAAAGAAGTTAGAACACAACTGCATCGCAAAAGCTTCCGATTCCGTATCACTTTTCTCCTATAGTAAAAAGTTGTTAAGCAAATGAAGTCTATTGTTCGAAGTCCCTTATTGTATTGTTTTCTCGGCTTTTATTATAATATTATGACAAAAAGGGGAGTTGAACCTTATTGGAAATTGGAAAGGTAAGAAACCCTTACCAAAGTATGCTATTCGGCTTATGCTCGAAAGCTTTTAGGATGCTGTTATAGGACAATATAAGGAGGACTCTCAAAATAGATAGCTTTTATTCAATACTTATTTCGGACTAATTCTTAGTATTCAATTTAATATGATGTAGATCCAAGATATATCTAGGAAGCGTGAATCGGGATTTCGTAGTACTCAACTTGAAAAGTATAGGAAATTATACATATAATGGACTAGAGAAAACTTCGGGTTGTTAGTTTTTATCTGTTGGTGGTGGGTTAACTCTAGTTAGTGATATACTTATACGGATTCTTGTCTCTCAATTGAGAGCTTAAGAAGTTTTCTTAGCACGAGTAAGACTGAGTGAATTCCTAATTAATCGAGGATTTCAAAAACATTAGCATGTGTTTCCTCTTATGAAGTAGGCCGGCTTTCCTCTGTTCAGTCAGGTATTGCATATAAACGTGGGATATTAAGGATAAAGCATTCAAACTAAACCCTGGCAGTATCTAGATCTGGTTGACTACATTTATTAGGGGTAACATGTCGAGCTTAACAGGCACAGTTATACAAAATGAATTCTATTTATAGCAAACAGTTTGAGAATTTTCGTAACTAGATTATCTTAACCTCTAAAATGAAGTCTCCCTCATCAATTGTAAATGTATTGCTGCTGGTGGATTTACTTTAAAATTCTCGAAGTTTTACTTTACTTACACCTTTGATGCCTTTATAACATCCCTGTTTGTTAGAGCTACTGATCTGAACAGTTCAGAACTTGTCTTTTTAGTTATTATATACAGAGGTATAAAGCACTAATCTGATCACCTACTGCTAATTCATTCTTTATTAAAAAAAAAAGTAGTATCAAGGGCCTAGCAATGAAAAGGAAACCGTATGAAGAGAAGGATTAGTAGTCTTTTCCTAACAAAGTACAAAGACGGAGTTCTTTATATAACACGAGAGTAGAGCTGTCTTACATGTATTTCTAAGCAAACTTATTATAGGGGTGCTTCTAATCTTGGTAGATAGAGTGGAGTTCCTCGCATATTCAAGCGTAAGCTTATTTTCAATATCATATGTTATGCTTCTAGATAGGCCAGTGCCCTTAATCTAGAAGGGGTCTATTAAACAAGTATTAATATCACTAACTTATTCAGCTTAGCCATCCAATACCTTTGCTCTTTATTTTATCAGGTCTTTTTCTCTGCTTAGTTATTTTTATCTCTTTATTTGTGCTCGCACATATCATATAAGGAGGTGCCTATAAACCAGCTTTGTATATTTCTAATTCACAGATTTAAAAGGGGTACTTTCAATCCAGAAATAAGGAAGAGAGATACAAACTTTCACATTAAAAACCACCTTGTAGTACGTATAAAGATATCCACACCCGATTTTACTTCCGTATGAATACGAGTTATACTATATAGGGAATATACCCACAGTCTTCTTTGTTAAAGTATATTTTTATAAGTTCAGTAAGCTGGGACAAAGTACTTCCACTTCTTGTAGTTAAAGGTTTAATATATTAGGAATCCGCTAAGCGCATACTTAGGCTCTTGATAGGCTACCACATCAACAAAACGATCAAGCATACGCGCTATTCAATAGCAGACTTATACGGGTTAGTACAGCGATAAAAAGGAGGGCGTTTATTAACGGGTATCGATGTTCATTGTATACAAAAAAGTTATATATGTGGGACAGCGTACACTAGTAGTAATATTAATAAGAAAAACACAGGAAACAGGAAATAAGAATTATTTCAGAAAACTAGGAAAGATCTCGGGAAATAGGTTAAGACTCGCTAAATATCTCTGCAAGTTTTAGTAAGTGTATACATCTCCTAGCAAAGAAAATTCGAAAAGCACTTTGCTATGGCTAAACTGTTTTCTACGAGTAGAATTCTTAATCTATTAGTTTGGTTATGCATATAATATAAGGGCGCTTACTTGCCTACGCAGTGAATAAATACATGTGTAATTCGAATACATATATAATCAAATCCTTTTCAAGAGTTCAATCCCCGTTCTCGATTCCTTTTTTCATTTCAGCGATGCGTATTTTTGGGATGAGTTACAATTAAAGGACAAACAAATGTTATTTCCGTAGTACTAATAAAGAACTTCTAAAGTGGAACAAGTTAGGAAATGTATCAGGAAAAACCTAGAATCCTGCCGGCTTTTCACTTACTAAATAGGAATGAAATCCTATAAAGAGGAACCCGTATTTCAAGTATAAAGTACCTTTTGACTAGTGGTATAACGAATAAACCTGTAACAAGTCCCTTTCTAAAAAGTAAATAACTGGAAGAAATCTAGAAAAAACAGGGTTTGACTTCTCTTTCTATCCAGAATTGGAAACCTCCTTAATTAGTAAGACTTGTAATTCATGAATGATTTATCTTGTTGTAAGTCATGGCATTCTCTAATTCAAATATTCCTATTTATCCTCTCTAGGAGTCGACTTGAACCATGTACATGTAGCTCCTTCCTATGGTACGTGGGTTAGTTGAATATCTTTTAGGTAGGTTTTCTTATACGGGGTAGAGTTGAGTTTTCAAGCTACGGGTAGGCTTCTGCGCGAGTAAAAGGTCTAGAAATTCTCACTTGTTTTTTTGTACTTAAAGCTCTTTGTTAATAGATTCAGTCAGAAATGTTGAATTAGGGGATCCCTTTCGAATTGCAATAAGTATAGAAGTTTTAGACTAATAATAAAGTATAGAAAAGGTCCACACAATGTAATATATAAACTTAAGGAATTCCTCCCCCTCTATTAAACAAGGAAATCTAAGAACCTCCCTGGTTAAGTAATAACCTGTTAACTTTTGAAATATCATAGGTTCAAATCGAATAATCTTGGCTATGGGGTTAGGCTATTTGTAACATGGAGCCTCCTTGACCGCACTCATTAAGGTTCATCAAGAAAAAAGGTTAAAAAGGGTTGCTTAATTCGTTCAAGGTATGGTAGTAAGAGATTCATTGAGAATCCGGCGATACCGGCACTTCGCCAAGGCGAATCCTATACTTTATTTTTAGTCGTTAATGCTTGTCAATTATAAGTGTATTTGGTTTCAAGAACCTAGCCTAATAGGAAGTGTCATAGTGGGCCTTATATGCTATATACGTAATACCTGGATTCAGCAAGTTATGCCTCATATGATCTGGAAGTGACAATTTTACAAATAGGATTTTGTGATAGCCTATCATGTCACTTATTTTCTCGAAAGTATAGGAATGAAAACTTTTGTGTTTAGTAAGAACTTCCTATTAACTTATCCAAACCCTTTCGCGGAGAATTACTTCAAAGAGCAGTCTTACGTATTGGTTTATTCATGATTTAACAAACCCTTATAATCTAGGAATGAAAAGTCTATAGATTTTTTCATTTTATATGGAACCTTCTTATATAGCAGGAGTGACTAGCTGGGACGAATAGAGGTACAAAAAACGAACTAATTACGCAAAATTTTCAGTTTCTGAAGTGGATAGAGACCCTTGTTTTTACTTGTTAATTAACATATGTTGTACTATAACTATAAATATCAAACTTCAAGGATCCTCTTCTATTTAAGTAATTACATTCAGTTTCTCATCGAGTACTTACCTCTTACATATATTAGGACTCCCTTTGCTTAGTACGTCATCCTCGATTCTAAATATTACTGGATCTCAAAGTATTTGAAAAGGGTACGCGTGGCCTATCTGAAGTCTATCTGATCACCAATTGCATACTTTTAAGCCCATTTTTTCTAGATAAAACTAAAGAATCCCTTATATAAATTAGATCCAGGCGCCTCCATTTGTAAAAGCTTTCCTTCAAAATCGATAACTAAAGCGGGTCTAAAACATGACGAATACCTCGAAAGGAGTAAGATATGTGGTTTATTATAAGGTGAAGTAACTCTTGAATCAGAAGCAAGGAAGACCCCTATCAAATTCAACACAGGAATTCTTATAAAATAGAGCCCTAGAATAGAGGAATCTAAGAAACTCCCGATTCAAGTGCCAAATCCATGTCTTAAGCCGCGCACAACAAGTCCCCCTTTCCCTGGTTTGTCAAGTAAGTCTCAAAAGAGCGTCCCATATATTTTATAAAGCATTTCTCGTCTAGGAGAGTCTTCTTTCTTTTAAAGTTCCCGGTTATTTTTCCCAGCATCCGAATTATTGGCTTTATGTTATGAGTATCCACTTTTTCTAAAAGGAATCTATCGAAAAATTAGGTAATTACACCAAATTGACAAACTATGATATAGAAAATCTATGCTGATTATATAAAAGAAAGGGGCATACAAACAAAAATGGGAATGGTTAACTCTAGCAAAAGTATAGGACCGGGGTGTTTTGATTAAGAAGTCGGTGATATTCAAACATGGATTAATCTGATATTATTTCATTTACAACTCTCTACAGATAAGGAACCTTTTTCCAGGGAAAGAAAGTAAGGTCAACCCTCTCAAACTTGTTTAAATAAAGAAATCCTTTCCGTTTTCTGTCTTTGTGTCCCGGGCTTTCAGCTACCCTCGCTATTCAAGGTAAGACCGAAATTTGTCTCGGTGTAGACGAAACATTTGCCTTTGGAGTCTTTGATTAAGATTCTCTGGGATTCAGTTATAAAAACGGCACCTTTAAGGACTCTTTAAACGGCACCCAAAGATTTCTGTTGTAACTCAAAAATTGCAGTATTCTAAGAACTCTATACTGGAGTATGACCGGGCTTAGAGCTTATTCTTCGAAATAGAGTATTTAGGTCCCCAGTCATCTAGCCTAACTTTAAGGTGTTGGTTAATCCAATCCCGGTAGTGGGCTCTCTTTATTGGGGGGGTAGTACTTTATTAAAAGGCTTTCATTTATGAGATGACTCAGTAAGAGCTTTTATTATAATTATATAAACATTGAAAATCAAATGGATTTAGCTGACTATTCGGGTAATCTGCAAGTTAAGGGAATGGGTAGGTTCAAATGAGAAGAGGAGAAAGAATTCTTATCAACCCTTGAATTCCTGCTGAACAATAATCCAGTTCCATAACTAATAATTTTAATTAACCCAATACAGTCTAGACAACTCATAGGAAATTGCCTGCCCTATTTATAACGCACACCTATTTATGGGTTTTCTTATCATAGGTTCAAAATAAACTAAAGTTCAGGAAAGACTCTTAAAAAAAAAAGGTTTCAGGTTTGTTAACCGGGATTGAAAGTGAAAGGGCATGTATTTTAAATCTTGAATATAGGAATCTCAAAGGAAAAACGAACCCTACGGTATTGAAAAGGAACGCTCTCCTTTACATTTTATTACTACTCTTACAACATTTTCTCGATACTTCACATGCCTATATAATTAAGACAAACCGAGACCGGAGCTCTCTAAATCTAACAGGGTTCGGTCCGAATCCTTCGTAGTTTATTTAATACAAGGACCTCTCTTTAGTATAAGGGATTGGGGGTCCTTTCTTTCAGATTCTGTGTCACTAAAGTATTCAATTCAATTTGTACTAGGTTTTACAGAAGTAGTATAATGTAGAATTGAATGAACGAGTAGTATGTAGTAGAGATTGAACTCATGGATTACCTGGATTCTGTGGCTTTTTAAGGATCTAAGGGAGGTGTTCATTTTGTAAGGAAGTTTGGTAAAAATAAAATACATTGGAAATCCCCACTTAAAACACACGCCACCATCCTATAGGATACATTAATTCGTTTTTTAGCGCATGGAAAAGCTCTTACAAAGCAAAGGGTTCTTATATAGTTCTCTAATGAATTTTCGTTGTCTTCAGTCCTTAAGTTTGAGTATAATAGTCTTTTCTTTTTTAAAGGGTGTAAGAGTAGAATTCCTGAATTACAGTATTTCTAGGTCAAGAAGAAGTCTTCTGGGATACGGGATTAGAACTAATGCCCTACTCTGTTAAAGAACATAGAATGAAAGTCTGCTTTTTGGGAAGTTTACATCAAAGGAATTTCTAAGAGATGGTTTACAGGTTATTAAGGGATTCAAGGAACTCAAGCAATCCGTTTTGGGTAAAAAGTAAAGGCGACGAAGTCGGGGTAAGTGGATTTTAAACGGGGGGGTTCGTTTTCGGTAGGACTTTTCTTTTGCTTTTACAGAGATTTACTGGAATAGGATATACTATAAGAAAATGGAAATGAATTTAGTCTAGCTATTTTAGAAGTTCTAAGAATTCCCATTTCAATAAATGATTTATATTTTTACAATGTCACCAAGTCCTTTTTGGGGCACCCACTCGAGATTCGAAGTTAACAGTTCCATCAGGCTGACTTAGTAAAGTCAACTACCTAATGGATTCCACGTCAATGTTCAAATCACGAGTCAATACACACTAAGGGTTATTTGTTCTGCTGCATCCAACCACTAAAGCACTAATAAAGGAAAAGTCCAGCCAGGAAAGCAGGTGTAGCTAGAAAAAAGTAATTCTAGCTGGGATAAGTAGAGCTCTTAAGAGGGGGTAGGGTCTAGGTAGAAGTAAGAAACATGTCCTAGACTACTTGAGCTACTAAAAAAGAGTAGAGTACGAACTCGGAGTTAGATAGAAAGATAGGATTCCCTATAAGAAAAGAGTAAAATTATCATTCATTACAAGTCCAGCTAGAAACAAGTTCCTGGTATTTCCAATAAGATACTACTATCAATTACAGGACAGCTATTAATACAAATACAAATAGAAGAATCTCTTATTATTTTGAATCCTACTCCCTTCTTTTATACTTTAATTCCTCAGAAGCTGAAAAACTATACCGGATTTCTAGGCCTCCTAGCGTTTTCTACTGCAAAACCTATGAACTTTACTAAGCTCTAACCCTATTTGCCTTGTTGAAACTTTCATTCTTATTTCCTCTTAATCAGCTAGACCTTTAGACCTTTTTGTTTCCTTTTTCTTAAGATAAAAACTGAAAATACCCAACCAGCACTACTACTCAACCCCTATAAATGGGACCCCTACCTGCCTTTGGAAGGGTAAAGTATCTTTCATTTATAGCTACCCAGTGGGATTTTACCAGGCTTTTCTAATTGCAATTTGCTCTTGTACTTTATTCTTTCTATACCATAAAGGCTTAGTTCCTTGTTAACTAGACCCCTGAAAAGGTATTGTTAAGATTCAAAAGAATTCCCAACTACTCAAAAATTCTTAGATTGGTTGGGCATGCCTCTTTAGTTACTTAGTTTCTTTCTACCTTTTTCATTCTTTACAACTTCCTAACGCCTCTCTTGGACCAAATTCCAATCTTAAAGATGTAGGATTTTCTAAAAGACTCGAAAACCTTTCCCTCACAAATACCCAGGAGAAACCTAGGACCCTTTTAATTCCTAAAAAGACGCCTGGAACCCTCTTTAACTATCTTCCTCAGTTTTCTTAAGAATCCTTTTCCTTGAAAACCTAAGCATCCTTCCTTAATGAACTTAAGACTTACAATTAGTTAACTTGCTTATAGGGTAAACTAAACATCTTTAAGGACAATTCCTCTTCTGGCCTGTCTTAATGGCGTTCCCTGTAGTAGCTATTTTATTTCTCTTATTATAGATCTTTTAGAGTATAGTCAACCTCACATATAATGTATAATGACACTTACAACAACAGGAACAGAGAAAGTCCTCCTATCTTTAAGAAAAGAATCCAGCCAAAAAACTCTCGTGAAATTTGTACTTTGCTTGCTAAGTTTAGACCTTAGATTTGCTCTTAAACCTTGGTTAACCGATTCTTTGTTACTTTTTATTCAAGCTAAATCCTTCTTAAAAGCCTTACTCTTTGTACCTCTAGCTTTCATCTTAGAAGTCTTCTTTAGTCCTGCTGCTACACTCTAACTGTCTTATGGGCTATACCTTTCCTTTCTGAAATACCCAAACTGACTCATAAAGCCCTTAGTTTACCACTAGAGAAGGTTCTAAAACAAGAAGGCCAAGGTAAATTAGGAAGGCGTCTCTCATATGGTAACTTAAAGCATCGACAAACAAATATATCAGACGAAACTTTATTTTATGATGCAAAAAGTTCACTCTGGTAAAGAGGTATAAAGCCTCATTTCTATATCTGGGAGTCTTTACTAAGGAATCCTCATAGTATATCCAAAGCAAAGTCAATATCCCTTCCTTCTATTGTGGATCGAGAAACTCATTTATTAGTAATCTTGGTAGAAACACACCGGTCAGTAACTAAGGTTAAGAACATAAAGAGTTACTGCTTCAGTAAAGCAAAGAGATGTTTTCTTAGTAGAAAGCAGTGTATAAGGGCCTAATTCCCACATTTTGGTTTCAGGTCATTTTTTTTATTTTATCTATTTGGAGCACCACCACTTGAACCTGCGGCCTTACTATTAGTTGGATAGCGTTTTTAGTGACTGTCTACCATAAAGGGTCAGATATTCTATACTATAATATAAGAAAAGCGACTTCCATTTCCTGAGATAACGCGCGGTTACCGATTGTCTTTGCTTTCGCTTTCAGGTCGATTTCTTATAAGCTGGGATGACCTTATATTTAGTATTATAGCCAACTCCTTTCAATAAAAATTGAGTTTTTGCATTTCAGTAAACAAGCACCTCGTGGAGTAAAAGGCATCCTTGGCTTATATATTAAAGAAACACTTTTCATTTGGATTCTATAATACACATCAGAATCCCCCAAGCTATATTACTAATATAAATTAAAATTCTAAACTACTTTAGGAGATTAGCAAAGTGATAAGGTTTTTGTTTTTTCGGCATTAAGAAAGACCGGGGCAGGCTTAAATGAACTAATAGACTTTTTTGCGACCGGACATAGGCTTTTCTTTTAGGGAATACTCTTTATCGGGTAATATCAATCTATAGAGAAATGTAGGAGGCGAGCATAGAGAAGCAAACTTTAGGAATTGACCAAGAAATGTTAGCCTATACCCTACCCTATTTGTACACAAGATACAAGATGGACCCTACTCTCAGAAGTGTGCGCATGGGGCTTGGATAAGGCATAACAAGCAATAATTTCAATTAGACATTCGGCAAAATATGTGCTACCCGAATGGAGCCCTCATTCATACTTACTAGTACCATATACCATCCTTATCCCTAAACAATCCTGCTCTTAACTGGTATATCTACAAAAAAGGGATCTAATTCTATATAAGCGAATTCCTCGGCTTAGGTTTATAAATGAAACAAATAAAGAAGACCTAAAATATTCCAAATTTCTTTAATGAATTTACTTGCCGAACTAAAAAAGTACTACATTGGCTGTAGCTTTGGTCTAAATTAGTATTTTGATATAACTCTTTGAATGATAAAATGAAGGGTCTCAATTCTAGGATCAATAAGAACCCCGTGCAAAAGAACGATAGAAGTCTAGTGTCGATACCGGGTATTTTTTATAGGAAAATCTTAAAAAAGATTTAGAAAGCATACCTTTGGAGTTTCAATTAAAGGTAGTTTTTATTTTGTAGATAAGTATTAGCCGAAATAACCCAACTCTATAATACCAGATTCGTCCAAATTTATAATAATAATAATAAATAATTACGGTGCTGCCGATCTTTATTCTTAGAATAAAAATCTTGTTATAATATATGACTTATTACTCTATTGAATTCCCATATTTCGATCATAACTCAAAAGAAATCCTGGTTTCTTGTATACTTTAACTAGCCTACTCAACAAGGAAAGGACAACCTCACATACCTAAAGAAAGGGTCTCGGCTTAGTAATTGACTCAAAATTGACTCTTGAATTCGTCTGAAGTTCCGTTCCACAAACCCGTATTTTACCAGCTAGGCTGCCTTAAACTACACTTTTTTGCTCTCTGTAGCTTTCTTTTCCTTACTGAGACTCTATAGTTCATAAATAAGGGCTTTTCTTTTTTTTTTGTAATTATGGAACTAAATAGCAGGTTTTTCTAAAGGAATTCCCTGAATATCTCGAATTTACCAAGGATACCAAACAAGCAATTTGTATCTTATAGAAGATCCTAGGCAATTTCCTAATGGAGCTAAAAGTACAAGCCATATTTTCTCTATAATTAAAAGGTCGCCAATCTCTTAAAGAAGATAATTAAACGAAGTCCAATCCTAATTCAAAGGGGGTGTACTCCAATAAAGTGAAAGCTATCGATGGATACAATTTAGGAATTCGCGGTTCAACCTTTTCTTAGCAAGAACTCTTACGTTTTAAACTTGTACTGGAATACTTTGTAGTAACTAGATAAAATCTATAATAAGGAGAACCCAGATAAGGCTATTCTTTCTTATATAGGGCTTTTGTTTCTTTCAAGCATTTCCCAAACACAGCACCAATGCTTGGCTAATTCCTTCACTAAGAACTCAAAGGAGTATTTAATCATAATCAACTAAATAAAACCTTTCTAAGAGAGCCCTAGCAAAAAGCTCTTAGTTATAGATCTGGAAAAGCATTCTTCCTAAAGGAGACTGCGGTAGATTAAAAGCGCCCTTTTTTCTTTTAGGAACTCGTTTTGTTCCCTAATATATTTACCCAAGACTTCTGAGGTTACCCGGGACAGAAGTGCCCCTATTGAGTATGTTCATTCTAATCTTGTAAAAAGAACTTGCTGCAATGCCTTTCTATTCTCTTTTTATGCTATAAGATAGCTTTTCATTATTCTCCATTATGTTCATCATATGCTTTAAAGATAACTTTATAGTACCCACCAAAGAGATTCTGGTATCATATTTCCACGGATATAGGGGTATTCGTTTATGCACTTTATTCGTTGAAATGAAAGAAGAGATATACCCTAGCTGAGTCAGGTTTAACTAATTCAGTTTGCTAAGATATCAAAATTCTGCTGTCTTTGACTTGTCCTAAGAACGGATAGAGTATTCAATATATTCCGTGTAGTATAGCAACCCGGCTTAGCGAGCTTCCAAACACGTATATAAGTAAAAACACTTGAGAAAAGAGATACCGAAAGCTGCATCTGCCTAGGATCGAAACTCAATTTCCCTAATTGTGCTAGTCATGAGGCGCATTTCTATTCCCCAAAAGGCATTCCTGTCATATTATTATACGAAATAGAGTTCATTTTTCGCTGGTGACTCACGTTATACTTTTTCGCTAAGACAATTCAAACAGCTGACTCCTCAAAGTTGTGGACTCTGTAATTTTGTAGCTAATAGAGGGTCGACTACAATGCGTGTTTCCGGGGTCCTGCAATTATACTTGAAAGCTCTAGGATAATCTAACCCAGTTTTAGTATTCATTTGTGTAAGTCCAAGAGTCCATATCTTCTGTTTGCAACTATTTCATTTTAGAGTCCGTATCAATTTGGTAATCTATCTCAATCAGGCTATCAAGCTTGGTTTTTTGAGTCAAGTAATTATTCTAATTAGAGGACTTGTTTCAAACCTTCTTTTTAGGTTGTATAATTTGTACTATCTTTTTTCCAACCATTATTGACTGAGAATTAAGAATAGGGGAAAACAGCTAGTAAATAAACTAGAGAAGTCTAGGTTTGGTTAAGTTGCTTTCCCTGTGTTTTTGTGGTCTGCTAGAGCCCCTCTTACTATCGTACCAGGAATATCCCGACTACTTTTATAAGAGTATTCGTGTTTTTGTAGTAAAAAGACCCAACCCTTTCACGAAGTAATTAATATGGAAATAACATGGTTTACTCTTTTTTACTTTTATTAATTCTGGATTATAATAGGACGGAGCGTCTTAATATGATTTTTAAACCAAGGAAAGAAAGGATGACAACCACTTCTTTTGAAAAGGGATAGCTTCTTTTATTTAGCTTGGTTGGTTTCGAGGCAGCTGCCTTGTATTGGCACTTCGTAGATGTTGTTTGGTTATTCCTCTTCGGGTCTATTTATCGGTGAGTGGTCTTTGAGAGAGAGTGCTTTCTTATTTTAGTGGATGAGTAGTTCTTAGAATAGGAAGTGAGCTCTCCTACCTGGGTCTTGTTGGGTTTTGATTCCTAAGTTCTTTTACCGCTAGTAGCAAGTTCAGCTGTGGTTTTGTTCAGAGGGTTCCGAGGATCAGAAGGAAGTTAAGCCAAGTTTTGAAACCATACCAATAGATAAAGACCAATAGATAAAGTCAGTGAAATATAGATTGATGAGGCTCAGTGATAAGAAATTGTCTTGGTTCGGAGAGCACTTTAGAGGAGAATGCCGTCATTTTTCTTAGTCTCAGTTTGGGTATATGTTTGATAGTCTGGCCATAATAGTGATGTTGTAATTACATTCATAAGTAGCTTAGTCTCTACTCAATTTCATGCAATTTATATATCTTTATAGATTCTATAGTCCAAGTATAGGATATCAAGTGTTTTCAGTCAAATTGTAACACCTTTCCTTCAGTTTGTGTAAGCGGGCGCTTATCTTATTTGAAAGCTAATGAGACCCGATATAAAAAAGCGGATACTCTTTTGAATCAATCCGGATATAACTATAACACCTATTCTTTTGTACGCCACAAGATATCCAGATTTCTTATACTTTCAGAACTAAGCTCAAGCTTACCCTACGTATGTTTCAACAGGCAGTTTCTTAGTTTTCCATTTCAAGGTTTCCTTAATTTCTCTTAAAGCTTAAGAATTTTAATTGTGTTATCCGTCTTTTATCCTTCGCAACCCTGTAGCCGAAGTTTTCAAGGGTTCGAGTCGACTTCAGTAACTAGGAATCCCTGATGAAAGATTTTATGATAAAGCATGGCTAAAGTTATACTTATTTCTTATCACACCTGAATTTCGGAAACATTGTCAAAAGTAGAGTAATTCAGCTATCAGTTACCTACCCATTAAGATTCTAGAATTTTCTGTTAGAACGCTTGTTAAATCAAACCGGGAAATAATTAGAATTCAAGAGTTCAAGTCCCATAGTTCAATTCTAGTCAAATTGACAAGAATATCTTATTTAATTGAAAGGGTAACTTAGGACTAGCCCACCTTCAATGAATAAAACCTAAGACTCCTAATACAAGTAAGAAGACTATTATAACAACTAATACGGAGAGTTTGAGTATTCTTACTTCTTATTATTAAGGGGAATACCTCGTTTTGAATTCTCTTTTTTAGTAGCTTTCCTTAGTAGAGGATAAAGTCTTACTTATATAATAGTTATTTGTAATAGGTAAAAGTAAGTTTTCTACTCCACAAACTTGGGGTCAGTCTTGTATTTATCAAGCAACTTAGAGCAATAAAGACTCGTTTTACTAAAAAGCCTAAACTACTTAACTACAATTCAAAGCTCGAGATACGGATCATAGGACTTGAACCCGCAACCAAGGGCTCGCGGCGGTCTTGTTTTACCTTTATTCAAATTGTTCCTTTTTTGGTCAGTTTGAACGGGCAAGTAAGGAGAATTCACATAATACGTGTAGTCTAGCCCGCAATAAGAGGAGTAGAGCCCATAAAAAAGGTAAATAGCAGCTCTAGGTATTCGAAAAGCTATTAAGCTTAAGAAAAGGATGCTGAGTAAGAAACAGCAAGGTATTCTGAATCAGAGTATAAAACAAGGTATTATGGGTAAGTAAGTCTGCTAAATAAAGTCTAGCTGATTGAGAGGAAATTGAAGTAAGAAAGTCACTAGGAATGGAATTTAAAAAGTGACTTATTTTAGGGTCTTGTTCTTTAAGCCAGTTAAGTAATAAGTAAAGGAATTGAAATGAAAAGGGGATAATTCAAAGCTGGGAGTCTGCGTAAGCTTTTCTTCTTTACAAGGGTTTTAAGTCTGACAAGATTAGATACCCGTAAATAGCATTTAATAACATTCACAAGAATATTTCTTGGAAGCGCCTTCAAGCTTTAGATGATTTTAGAGTTCTTTTCTAATAAATTATCCTTACTCCTTACTTCTAAAAGTGAGTCTTATTAACTCCAAGTAATTACTTCATCCTTATAAAAAGAATATAACTATCAAAAGAAAGCAACTCATCAGCTTAACAGGCCAATCCATCCTAGGAAAAAGACTTCAATAAAAGGGACGACCTCTGTAATTCTATATGGGGTCCCCTCGTTACTTATAACATGCCGTATTCAAATTATCCTTATATAATTTAGTTTTTTCTTTTAGGAAGGCAATAAAATACATAATGAAAGGTTTCCTCTTTTTTTTTAGAATTGTGAAATGAACTTATTTTCGCAATTGAAGTCTAATGGATAACTTTTAAGTGGTATATTGGTATTCTGGGTACTATTTAAAAGTTATATATTATGGGGCACTCCTTAATTCTTTATTCAAAGGGGCTTGACACTTAGTTCTAGGTACTCGTATCTATGATTTTTTAAGGCAGTACAAGCTAAATATAAACTTCTGCTAAGAGGTATTTCATTCAGGAAGAGTTTCTCTTACTTATATTACCAAATTGAAGGTTACATATTTTAGTTATAGGATATCCTTTGTATCAAACAAAGTACCACTTATCAACGTTTTTATGGGTACAGTTACATTATTCCAATTTTAATTTATATAAAAGGGGATCTCATATTTTACTTGCTTAGTCAAGAATTTTGCATCGGGAAACTCCGAGATCTAAAGCGATAGCCTAACTCTTGAGAAAGATTGCTAATGAAAATTCCAATTTAGTATACTAAATATTAGGACTTCTCCGGAAGCCTTGACATTCAAACTATAAGGACCAAGAAAATCGGGTGTGAGTTAGATATGATAAACTTTTTTACTAAAGGAAATGTTGTCACAAGTAAGTCCCTAAAATAACAGGCTTCTAGAACTAGCGGTTTCCTATTGTATACTATTAACCCTTGCCTTAATTGTGGTGGAACAAATTATGCAAAGGCATATATTCGCGGACTTCTCGCAAATTCTTAATAGAATAATACCTATTAATATCTATAATTATATACCCAAATTAGAAATGCTTTTTAGTAGCTAACAAAAATACTAATAAAAAGGAGAAGAAAGAACTAATAATGAGTCACTCACTATACCCCGCATTAATTAAATGTACAAGGATTCCTCTGAAAATTTTTGCGAGAAGCAGTAGCAAAAATTGCTTATGTTTCAACGGTTTAAAAGTGAGACTTTTTTATTCCACTATGCGGATATTCCTTATGAATTTGCTTAACGGATCTGAACCTACGAATCCGTGTGGAAATCCCTTTATTATTTATTATTTACCCTATCCTTTTTATTGAAAGAGATACTTCTGTAAAAACGGAATTCCTTCTAGTAAAATCTCTCTCTTTAATTTCGCGTGGATAACGTCTGGGATCCTAGATATTGACTAAGGCAAGTTTTATCTAAGGAAAAAATCTATAGATATAGTAAAGCACATTTATTTTGTTTGTTATAGTTCGAAATGAAAACCGGTATAATAAAAAAGTAATGGATATCCTTATTATAGTAAGGTAAGGGGAAGAACCCTAAAAAGGGGGTAAAAATCCTCGAGAAAAAGTTACAAAATTTGAACTATTAAGACTTTCACAAGTTGTATATTTTATTAGAATATCTGGAGGCAAACTATATGGGTTCCCAGTTTTACTAGCATAAATTCTCATGTCCACACACAACTTGAACGAGCCATCCTGACAAGATCAAGATAAAGAAGGTATTTTGGAGATCAAATAGCAATCGTTTTAGTTTTTATAGTCTCATTAATAAGTAGTGTAGGAGCTCTCTCTACTCAATAAAATGGAACTTAAAGTTCCGACTCTTACTATGAAGTCGTAGGTTTTCATTTCTTGGTTTGCCAGATTACCAATTGAAGTTAAAAAAGGACCCTAGTATTGTCTAGGTCTAAAGATTCAACTTAGTTTTTTTAAGAAAAACTTTATAAGAAAGCCTCGGCTACGAGATTCCTTATTCTAATTGCAGGTTCTGAGTCAGGACCTCCTTTTTTATAGTTACGCTAAGAGATAACTTGCAGTTCTGCTAAAGTTTTGTAATAAATAAGGAGGTAATCTCGAGAAGTCCTTGCTTAAAGGAGAGGCTAAACAACTCGCTGTTTTAACCACCTTAGACAGCTTTATATAAATTGTACTATTTGTTTGCACTGGATAGGAAGGTAATTTTTATACCCTTAATATACCGGAATACCGGTTTAATCGGGCCGGCCTCGTAGAACAAATTAAATGTTAGCACTCCTCCTTTGAGACTTTGATAAGTAAAAAGTACTTAAAGGAAATAATGAATATGAGAACAAGGTTCTATAAACTGGGCAACCAAATACATACTGAAGAAACTTTGCTTGCGACTGACTTAATAAAGTTAGGATGTAACCCTTTTGACAAACAAAAATGAAGAGCTGCCTTTCCGTGTATTTCATATCCCCTTACTATACAATTGGGAATCCGGCAATAAACCACACTCTTTAAATATTTCCTAAGAGTGCTCGAGTCAAATTAGCTGTACCACTAAACTATTATAAATGTAATACGTTCTCTGTAAATCCATAAGTCTGAGTCTCTTATATATTTTATATTTATAGGAGCTTACCCTCTAGTATTACTATACTGTCTAGTATTCAAGCTAATAAACGGATAAGCTTGCAATTCTATAGAGCTCCCTCAACAAGCAGCCTTTCTTACTACAAGTTTTAGAGCTTACTAGTTAAACTTATATCTAGGGTATAAAGAAAGGACCTCCCTTCCCTTCTAAGATTTTGACTGGGCAAATGTAAGAATTTTCTTGGTATTACTGGGGTTCTCTCTTATTCTAGTGCAAAAGTACTCAATAGGGATAAGGATAACTAAAAAGTTATATTCATTAAAAACCCAGATATGACGTAACCCACTTACTTATATTAATGCCTAATTTTAAAGGTAGATCCCTTAAACCTGTAATTACTGGTAAATAGAACTCCAAATCTCACTTTAAAGGAAGCTCTAATTGCAATCCTGTATTACGAAATACGGGGCCTCGTTAGTTTTGTACCCTACTTTTCTTTTCCTAGAGAATAGGCATCAAGATTTTTTTACTGACTGATAGATTAATGGCTGCCAGGGGATTGCAGGCAAGGAGAGGGTAATCCGCATTTTCTAGTCCCAATATAGGTATAAGAGGATCCGTTTCAATTCCGGGTCTATAATTTCCTAAACATTCCGGAGCAAATTGCAAGAAATTGAGAGGGTTCAACAGCTTGCTTTTTTACTAAAGACATGGTATTCGAGAATATCCTTATTAAGGAAAAGCCTACCTTTATTAGAGGAATCTGTATAAAGTTCTTTTTCTTTCGGTGTTTCATGCAACGAACTATTACGAATTTTAAGTATCTACAGTAGCTTTAATAAGTACAGACAACAAGAAGAACCCTAACAAGACAAGGAATCCTATTATTATTATGAGTTGAGTATAATAACTAGAAACAAGGGAATAGCTAACACACGAGATAACTATAACAAAAATCAGTGGAGCAATCACTTGAGTGAGGCTATACTAGGAGAAACCTTGAACTTATCGTGTAGATATTTGGGGTAGCTTAGAAAACCTTTAGTTTGTAGATAGGTACCCCCCTCCATTTTTGTGAATAAGAAGGATTCAAAATAACTCAAAAAATTTAGATAAAAAGCCCTAAATTAGGATTTTTAGCTAGAGAAGTCCTCTTCTTTTATGTTTTACGGTAAATTTCTCTATTCTTTTTCGGATTCCCGAGCTAGCACTAAGCTTTAGTAAAGGGCAACTTCCTGCTTTTCTTAAATTGCTTAGCCTTTTTGTGTAAGGGAAGAGTATTGTATGTAATTCATGTTATACTTATACATGGGATTCCTAGTTGTACCCCCGAGAGAAAAGAGTATAATTATATATATAATTATGGAAATTTAGAGGGAGTGTTGTAATAAATGTTCATGGCCTACCAATAGAAAATTGTTGTGAAAGAAGGAAGAAAACTTGAGGTCTCGAGTTCGAGTCCCAGGGAATGCAGTTGCGT
>JAYMTG010000097.1:0-21211 GCA_036897565.1 Pelargonium exstipulatum | reverse complement strand
TTCTTCCTCCTCCTCACTCTGTTCGGAGCTATACTAACCTCCTCCTCAGTTCCTTCGGAGCCAAACTAAAGACTCCTATATTTGTTCATACCTATACTCGCTTTCTTCTTAAAAGCTAGACTCTCTATCCCTGAATTCTGTATCTTGATCGCTCTCTTATGCTTGCCTGTCCTTACTCTTAATACTTGTACTTCGTACCTTTTTCTATTTACTTTGACTCATACCTTCTTTCATATACCTACCTACACCTATCTTAGCCATACCTTTCTTATAGGTCTTAGTCTTTGTACCACCTGTATCCTTACTCTTGATACCGGTACCTACTTATTATGACAGGAAAGAGAGAGAGTAGGCTAGAAGGACAAGACTTCCCAGAGAATATCTTGCTCGCTTACTAAGAAGCTACGACAGGAACCTACAGAAGGTAATAGCTCCTCTTACTAAGAGAGTCTCACTAAAGTCTTATTCAATATTCAGGAATTGGATATGAATTCTCATAACAAAACGAAGAATTAGACCTCAGCTTTCTAGTTTTGATCTGCTTTCCTTTGTGACTTTGAACTCTTATTAAGTGAAACTGACAATAAGGCAAGTTGACTGGAATCCCTGGCTACTTTCCCAGACTGTACTTTTTCTTATTAAGACTCTGGTTTAACTGGCTAAGAAATTCTAAAGGACTCATTTAGGAAAGGCCTCATACTCCCTCAGAGTTTCAATTGTACTCTATACATTATAAGGGTTCCTCTTTAATTCTTTAAACTTGAGGGTCGGGTAAAACTATACTACCAAACTAAAGTGGATACGCAGGTATATATACAAGAGGTAAGTAAAACAAGGTTTTAGCGCCTAATCGCCCGTAAGGTATCCCTTTTTGTTTTCACAACGGAGCAGTGTACCTAACTTTACACGAGGCAAAAATCGCTTTAAATTAAATAAATAAAATAAAAGTAACCGAATTCGGGACTGGTACAAAAAGCTATACTTCTGGGGTTCCTTGTTTAGGGATTTCTATTATGCAAACATAAGTGAATAATACTCTCTTCAGGGGTAAGCTAGGGGAGCTTCTACTATGAATACCCGGTGAAATAATTCAACCCTTGCCTTATTCTTATTGCAACGTAGCTCGAGTAACTTTGGAAATACATAAAAATTAGGTATGATTGGAGCCGACTCGGCGACATGAAAGAAGTTTTATTGCAAAATGAAATAAAAGGAGCCGGGAACCTTGAAATTAGAAGATTTAAAATCAACTAAGCTATAATTCATATCTATAAAAAGAGCAGAGCGCCCGGTAGAGTTTCGCAAAAGCTGGCAGGGAGGGAGACCCTATATTATAATTTATCTGGACCTTTTGCTAACTAAAACCGTTTAAAATAAGGAATAAGTGACAAACTTAAAAAGGTATTAAGACTCCTTTTATTAAAAAAGGGTATACTAATAAGGAAGTCTTTCATAGGATTCCTCTAGGGGCCCCTTTAGTAGGATAGGTTGGGCGCGGCCCTGTCAGTACAAATAAAGTCGAAAATTGCTTCATTCTTTAGGTGTCTAGTTTTAATAAAATTTCCGGGGTTTGTCAGTGTACATCTTTTATCTTAATTTTATAAGCATGTGAACTAACTTTAAAAGCCTGTCTAGGATCTCTTTTTACTTCGGTCAAACTCAATGATTCACTCCAACCAAAAAGACTAGTCTATTAACTTTTCTTATTATATTTTATATTAGGGCGCTTACTCAGCTCAAAAAAGTCCTTATTATTAATTCTCATGGTGAAGTTATACTTCTAACCTCTGATTGGTTAATCACTTAAATAAAGTGTATTACTAGACGGCTAGTATCTTGCCTATTATATTACACATGGAGGAATGGCTGGGCGGCTTAAAGCATTAGTTTGCTAAATCAACATACAAAACACCTTTGTATCGTGAGTTCAAATCTCACTTCCTACAAGCGAAACAGGGTCTTTTAGCCTCAGGATGATACGCAGTTCGAGTCGATTCATTGCTGATTTACGAATTCTTGTTGAAGCGCAGTCACTAGAAAGGAAATGATTTAGATAAAGAAGATAGATTGAGTGTTTTGTACCGTAGTCAAGTCAGCAGTTATAGTAGAGACACGACGGGTTTCTTGTATAGCTTTCATTACACGACTTTGAAAGGATCCTGTAAAGAGAAAACTGCCCTTTCCGGGTGTATTGCTCAGTTGTTAGAGCATTGAAAGATGAACCCGATGTCCGTAGCTTAAAGTCCAAGAATTAGGCTTTAAGGAATGCTTGTCTTGTGTTTCCAGGTTTTTAGTCCTAAGAAAAAGGGAGTCTTACAAATGTTTCTTATTAAAAATTTTAGATAAAAGTCTAGGAAAACTGAAGGGCAACCTATTGAAACAGCACCTCGAAGGATCGTGATACATTAAGGAAAAGATGTAGACTCCCACTAAGGAGTAAGGTTGTATTAAGAATTGTCTTGGTAGAAACATGTTTGCTTTATTAAAATACAAACAATTATGGCGCAAGAAACTCTTTAGAGGACCCCTTGCCCTACCCTTCCTTATTATTGTTACTAGCCCCTGGTAACTCTCCTTTAGGAGAAGCTTTTTTTACTATTTTCAATCCGGATTTCCAGTAATTCACAACATATTAGGACTACTAAGAATTCTATATTTGATTTGTACTTTAAAGATTTCTTATTAAAAGAGCTGCTTGACTTGACATATTACAGACACTAAAACATAGAAACAACCCAAAATTCTTTCTTATCTTGAATTAATCCAAAGTATGCTACTTTTTTATAAATTTTATGTCCAAATTAGGGAGTAAGTTTATTGTTTTAGTTTATACCTCCTGTTAGATTAGAAACCCGCTTAGAAGTTAAAAGTCGCCGATGGTATACTGCGCATCGCTAAGACATAACCAGAGAACAACAGGTTAGATACGAGAGATGATACCTAAGATTGCTTGATAAGAGATAAGACCAGTGCTACGTAACAAGTAAAATAAATTAACATTTAGTATACAAATATTCCACACCTATAAGGAATAGGAATATAGATATCCAAATCCGAGAGATCTACTACCATACTTTGAATTGCTTAAAATAGGGGCTTGTTAGTGTAAGCGTAGTTCATTTCCTTAGAAGTTTCAGTGTTTTTTGTAATAAGTGATAGTACTAGTAAGAAAACTTTATCTAATAGATTACCTTCCATTTGAAAGGGCATAATGTTCTAAATAAATATTCAATTTTTGCTTCATACATAAAAGAGATTTGTAATAAAAGGGAGCCTATTATGACTTACAAAAAGTACGTATTTAATTTAGAAATTTCCTATTTATATATTAAAAGGAAACCAAGGATGTTACGTTCTTAAAAGAAAAGAGAGGAAAACCAATTGATTTGGAATCCTACTAAGCACTCTCTTTTGAAGACAAAAAGATATTTAATATAGAGTTTTTCTAGTTTTGACAATCGATAAAATAAAAAATAGGGGGTATTTCATTGACCAAGGGATTTCCTAATGAGAGTAGCTAAATGAGTTTAGAAATTTCGGTTCGGTATAAAATTATTACAGTAACTTAGATAGAATCTTCTTATTAATCAATTCCTTGTACTATAAAGCAACTAAAGTAAGATCATATAAATATAAAGTAATAAACCTTGATTTCCTAAAATGATAAAAAAGCGCACTAATTACTAACTTCTCGCGAAATCTTATTATCCATCCAAGTAAGACTCTTTATTACAAAAATTCATCTTCTTGAGTAAGAATCTCCAGCTGAGGGGAACTTCGTCACACTTATTATTCGGGTAAAAAAGATAGAACAACCTGGATTCCCTCCCTTGGTTAAGCGGGCACGCTTTATTAGCAGGAAATTGATGATAAGAATCCCCGCATCTTTGCTGTTTCAAGCAGTAGTTTCAGAATTTAAGGTAGTACTCTACCATCATCATTTAGTAATTACAAAGAACGTATTTGCCTTGGTGTAAATAAACCTACTCTTATTTAGTGTTTCAGATCCTTATGAGTGTAACCTTAGCGAGTCTGCCCCATAGAATGATTTAAGTTTGTTGTTATATTTAGGTGAAGTTGCCCTAGGTAACGCGTACCTGACGTTAGAAATAAGGAAAAGTTTTTGGACGAGATTGATTTCAATAATAGTGAAACAACTTATAAATCTCTTTGATAGACACCAGCTATAGTACTTATACACAAAGCTAAGCAAATACAAGGATAGTTTTCAGTAATTATTTAGAACACCAGGCATGCATTCCAATAGGGAATCATGATCTATGTATTTCTTCTTTGCTCTCCCAACAAGGGGCATTAAAAACAACTTACACGAGTTCTAAGGTTTCTTGAAAACTAAAAAAAAAAGTTATGCAGCGTAAGCCAAAATGAAATAGAATATCATCGCGTTTTAGTAGATGTAGATAGGACATTTATTCGTTTAGTAATTAATTATGCCAATCTTTATAAATTTAGTCGTTCTCAAAAGCTATCTTTTTTTAGACTGTATTTACTAATTTAGAATGAGTCCTCTTGTGTCCATATTATCCTGGCATGCCTATAATAATAGTCGCAAGCAATTCATAGGAAGATTAAGAAAATAAATAGAACCCCTTTAGCTTTGAGGAAAAGTCAGTAGATAAAGTAAATCCAAAAACGCTTTTTAGGAAGCCCCTTTTTATTTACCTGGGCAAGAAAGAACCCCTTTTTGATAGGAATACTAAATCGTACTCTTTAAAATTTTCTTGTACCTATACTCATAATAGGAGAGTTAATAAATCCAGTTGAGCCCTCTTACTAATCAGTAAATTCTGTAAGATCTAAACTCAACACATGCTTCCATTGTTTGTAACGGATATCCATATTTTCTATGTTTACGTAATTAGGGATTGAACCTATTTTATTTGAAATTAATTGAGCATGAATAAATTACTTATTTTGTTTTCTAGAATTCCTAACCTTAAAACAACAAGTTCTAAATACTAAAAATTTTATTGTCCATGAAAAGAGGGTCCCGTGGAGCCCTCAAATATAGGAAAATACACTCTTATTACTACAAAATAACCTGATTATTGACTAAAAGGTTTTCTTTCATAAAAGATAGATAGTTAAGCACAGAAAGATTTATAAAAAGGACTTATTTACTTATTCATTACCTAAGATTAGATCGACACAAAGACCGGTTCTAGTAAAAAGCATACGATGAATAACACCGGGATCCATTTGATTTGGGGATCGGAGTTGGATAGGACATCAATTGTTGAAAAATCTTTTTTATTATCTCATAAAAGATCTAAAACTCCAAGGAAATATCCTTGACTCAAATTTGTGCGAATAGGTGTAGGTTAGTTAAATTGATGATGAAGTTGGCTATTTAAAGTAACAATAAGTTGGTCTCCAGGTTTAGGCTGGGCTTTATTAGATATCCTTATAGTATAGTAATTTGAGGTGAGGTACCTGCCTTAAGTTTTGAATGGAAACTCTGATTAGTTATTTGCACTAATAAGTAGAATTTGATGTTATAGATTTAAGATTTAGAAGTAAAATAGGGTAAACAAGAGCTTATAAAGCAGTAATTCCGGGCTCAGTGGTAGGGGTTGAAGCGCCTTATGAGTTACACGGGAGCCTTAATAAAAACTAAGACTTTCGGAGTACTTCCTTTAATATAAGTGCAGCCCGAGGTGTTTGTAACACAAGAAATACTAGAACAAATTTTATTCTAATCAAAAAAACTCAGTAGACAAAGTCTAAACTAGCAAAAAATCATTATACTACAAGAACTTTAAAATATACCTGATCTCGCTTTATAATTATTAGTGGTTAAAGGAACGTATAATTCTAAGTAGAACTGTTAACTTCACAATATTTCTTAATAAATAATTAATTATCAATCAGCAGCTGTTAGTACTTGGTTAGTAGCAGGAGCCACTTTATTCTTAAGGAAAGTCTCCTGCTACCTGAGCAAGTCGGGTGCTCGCGATTTCCGTAAGACTGTTTGCAAAAGAATTAATAGGTAAGAGTAGAACCCCCGATTAGGAACTCTTTTTTTATCAGCAAAAAATAGTGTGGAATACCCGTCTTTTTTGCTCTTTAGTAACTACCTTCCCTATTCTAATGTAACTGTGTTTTGCCTATTCAAATTATTTATAACAAAAACACCTGCGTACTGATAATAAAATAAAAATACATTATTTGTACTAAATTTATGTAAGTACCCTGGGTCTCCTAGCTGGAAAAGTCCCTACTGTATAAACTCCTGATTTTGTCTATATGAAAAACTTGGTAAATATACTATCTTCATGAATTTCTCTTTACCTTGAGCTCCTAAGAAAAACTTTTCATTCGCAATCATAAGCGGATCCGGGTCTAAAGAAAAACCTCGAAATAGATCTCATGACATAGCGACATAGCGTAAGCCCCTCTTCGCAGAGTGGATCCGTCCACTGGATAAGAATAAAATTTAGGAAGGGTCGGGTCTTTTTATTACCCAAAACGTGCTTACTCGCTTACTTTTATTATTAATGGTCCAAGTAAGGTATGGGTTGACCCGAATCCGTTGTGTTCTGTCGACTCGGTTTTCGAAAGTTATCCGCGGAATCAATAAGTCTCTAAACTAAAGGAACAATAAAAGCAACTCCTGAACAAGTCTTGCCTAAGCAGCTCCTCTGGCATACCAGGTAATCTAGATATATCTAGACAAGACAAACTCTTTTTACTTAACCCGCTAAGAGTCCCCTATCTGAGAGGCCCTTTTAGTTACACAATTGAACCTGGCGAGAAATGAAGAAAAACTCTAGCTAATTTTTTTATAGACACTCCAAAATAGAATTCCTTTTTTGGCCGCTGAAACCGATTGTAGACTTGGAGATTATCAGATAACGGGACCCTTGTTGTGAGCCTACTACATATATTGACTTAAATCCATATTGGAGAGGACTCTAGACTATATTGAAAACCCTTCTAAGCTACTAACGATAAACTTAAGAAACCAACTACTTTAGACTGAAATTAGAGTAGGAAATTAAGAGAAATAATCCATTTCAGTGCACTTTATCCACGCAAGGAGTAATGCCTCGTAGAGACCGTAGATGAAAGCCTTAGAAAAGAACTTCGCGAAAAAAAAATCATACAATAGATTCATGATTCAAAAAGTGCTAGCCAAGAAACTCTTGTGAAATTCTTATTTTCTTTAAAGTGGAGACATAATGCAACTTTTGTATACTTTTGAAAGGTGTACTCTCTCTTTATAGGATTTACCTTTTCCTATAGAAAATCCGATGTGAGTCTAGCGAAAGATTCTGGGTATATCCTGTTGATAAAAGTCTTGGTTCAATTAAGGTAGAGTAATGGATTTCGTAATCCGGAGTGTATATTCCACACAAATTACATTTAAAAGAGACAAAGCCCATATGCCTAAAACTCAACGCACTAGTAAGATAATAAGATAAACTCTTGCTTTGCTGCTTCTAATATATATAACTTTATTCTTAAATGAACTCTTTCTAAAATAAATTCTATTCTGATATCTTTATTTAGCTGACTTTCGGATTCGGGTGTCAAAACGTTGTATGCCGATTCCAAGAACTTGCGTTTAGTGCTTGAATATATGGGTCAAACATCTATATTGAATTCGAGTTGTATATAATCTAAAACTATACATAGACATGGGCTTGAGATAGTTCAGTAGGTAGATTAAAGTTCTAGTAATCCTCAAACTACAGTAATTAGTTTTAACAGAGTACAGATATACTCTCTAAAGAAGCTATATATAACTCTTATTGAGCTCGTAAGACAAAGGATTGCTTTTCAGCAAAGAGTAGGAGGGCTCTTGTAATCTGCCAAGAATTTCCTTAAAGAATTTAAAGTAAAACCAATAACAAATAAAAGACATTCTTATTAAACCTGCAGTAAACTATTGAAATAGGGGAGAGAAAATCCTACATAACAAGCTCTTAGTCCTCGTTATAGCGCACAAATCGGGCCAGAATAAAAACTAAACGTGAACCCTGGAAGGCTCAAAAAGGGACTGGGGTTTTACTTAAAAAATCTAAGTAATAAAGTTACGTTACAGTAACAAGCAAATTCAATAGTAAATACAAGGAAATGCCTTACTTATAGACTTTTTGCTAGCTTTTCCCTTTATAAACAAAGGAAATGTTAAACAAACTTAGAGCAAATCCTACAAAGCAGGGATTAGATTCACTGCCAAAAAATAGAATTGAGAAAGTGAACCTATATAAAACTAGGTAGATTTCCTAGAGTATAGTGAGTATAGTAAGGTATGTGCCAAATCTTATGAATAAAGTCTATCTTTTGTAAATTGACAAGTATTTCCTCTTTTCCGGTTATCTATAATGTTTACCCGTAATTTGTAGTTACGTGCTTAAGTGTTAAATACTGCATCCGAGCAGACAACCACACCCAAAGCCATATTTGAGCCCATGTTTTCCCTAAAAAGGGCTTACTGCTTTAGAAGGAGGGGTTTACTAGGCTGTTACTATCTCTCTTTTAAGTTTACCTAACTATAAAATCTATATACAAGTTCCATTAGCGAGTAAGGGAATACTCTTAAGCCTTCGTTTTTGTAAAAAATTTCTTCCTATAAGACTCATTAGAATTTATAGCTTTAGATAAATAAGTATAGGCATTTATTATATGTAATGTAAAAAAACCAAGAAAACTCTAAAATAATGTATGCTCAGGGGTCCTCTATTCTGTTAACAAAGAAAACTTCTCTAGTTTTCTATAAATACTATTCAAATAGGATAAGGTTCCATCCTTTTATTGACTTGCGTCGAGTAAGAACTCTTTTTAGTGGTATATCAGTACACTCCTCGGTAGCTTTAGAAGCTTTTAGGCCAATTCGATATTTCTAAAGTTAGCATTTAGCAACTTAATTCCCTCGGTTTTCTTGTGTAGGGTTTCAGAAACCTTTGGGGTTGTAGGTTATTAGTGGGAGCCCTTCAAATAAAAGTTTGTCAGTTAAAGAATATTGAGTTAAAAAAGCATTAAAGAATTGCAGAAAGCCTAAATAGAGGGCAAATATCCTATGTATTAATTGTAAAAAAGAATGTTAGCCCGCTTAAAACGGGTAGCTTTTGGGCCGGGGAGACTAAGAAGCCTCGATATTAGAGTATATTCTACGGTAGGTAAACATAGAAAAAAACTAGGATATTGGATTCCTTTTTAGCTCATGATGAACTTATTAGTACTCAAAGATTTTGAGAGCTTTCGCATGCTTCTACTTAATAAAAAGTAGCTTGTGAGAACCAATGTCATTTATCTTTGAGGAATTCTTTTATCTGTATAACTACGTAGTGTAGGCTTATGCCTTATCAGCGTAATAAGGGAGCTTCTTATAGAATAGAGAGATCTGAAAAACTGTTGATTAGAAGTTCTGATATTAACGTAATTTCATGAATTGCTTTTATTCCACAACATTTTAATTAGACTTTAGACTGGACTATAACTTAAGAAATCTTTTACTACAAATGTATGCGGAGTTTTTCTTCTTACCTTATTGGATATAAGAAACGAGATATAAAAGGGCTTTCTAGAGGATAAAGGGCCCAGAATTGGTAAGTTTCTATGGGTTGAAATAGAGTCCTAAGTCTCTGAAACGTGTCCCAAAAGTAGGTATACGGAGTATCGGGAGTTAAATTAAAATAAAGTAAGGATAGATAGGATTTCAGAGTAAAGTCGTAGAATTACCAGTCTACTGCCTCAGAGGGATCTCTTTATATTAGTAATTCACACTATTTAGACTTGAATAAGGGTTCCGGTCTTAAAAACAGATAGCGCGCTGCCAGATTTCATTTAATAAAGTTTCGTATTTGTCCTTGTATAACACTCTGAATTAGAATACTCAGTTAAAGCCAGGGTTTATTCAAATAAGGCAAATACCCCGATTTGAGCTTCTCTTTTTGTAAAGCGGTTAAACTTGAGTGATAAAAACTCACGGATACGCATCTAATATGCCGTACAAGTTTGGGCTGTGTCCTTCTTGTTATAACCTGATTACTCTGTATTTTTACTCCTATTATGTTATTATGTATAGAGAAATCTCGTAGTTAGTAATTTTAGAAAATAAGAAAGTGTAGTATTATATTGATTGATAGCGTAATTAGTTCAATTTCCCTTGGCAGTCCAAAAAACTCAAGTGAACGATATGTCAAAAGCATTTTCAGTAAAAGTATATTGGAAGGGAAGTTAGATGGTAAAAAAGGATCCTACCAAGGGTATTCTTTTACTAGTAGTTTACAGGTGGATTCCTTAAAAGTTTGGTATACCAATAGGAAAAATAGGAGTCCCTATTTAATAGCTATGGTTGACTATGATAAGGGCTGACTAAAATTTAGTATATATTCTTTCTCGAGATCCCTGAAATGGGTATTGTCCTAATTCTAATCTTATGTCATAAAATTCCCAGCTAGTTAAAAAAAACGAAGTAATTACCAAGAGTCTAGCTAAGTTCTAGCTTTATGATAAACAACTTTATACAAAGCCAGCTCTAGGTACTAAAGTAACAGGGGTGAAGCGAGTCACTTCTAAAGGGTTTCTAGTGGCACTTGGGTCTCCTCTCTGGGATTCTCTAGTCCACTCAAGTATTATCGTTATTTGCTCTCAAAACCGAAGAGTCTCTGTTAAGTCAAGTTATAGCCTAAAGGCTTCCGTACACTTAGCAATTATCTGGATCTATTAGTCTTTTGGAGTTTGTATAATCGGTAAGAAAATTGTTATATAAGGGGTTGCGCCTGTACAAGAAAGATTGTAGATACTTTTAAGAAAGAGCTATGTTAAACCTAAAAGATACGGGATTTTTCACTAGCACTAGAAGAGTAGTAAAGAGAGAAAGTAGGGAATAAAAATCTTAACTTCTGTTCTGAACTAAAAAGGGCTCGGATTGAAGCTAGAATCACTTAGATAGAAGGTATATTGGAATACTATTATACTGAATTTAAGTTGTTAGAATTCTGGATACGGGCTCCGGTTGGAAGAGAGCATAGTACTGAGAATTCCTTCGTCAGTGGTTCAATTATACCTTTACTTTAGGCAATAAGTAGAAGATTACTTGACCAATATTCTAAATAAAGTGTAGATACAGGTCAGTAGGAGAAAACTTCTAGAGTGAAATCTTTCCTTTTTATTAAAAGACTTCCCTATAGGATAGTTTGTATATTCAAAATGAGAGGGAAGGGAATAAACGATTTTTGAGTAGATAGAATAGAATAAAAGAAACTTGGCAGGCATTAAGGTCTTACTATGGTAATCGTTTAATGTGTGTCTATAGGTCATTTTTTTATAGTTACCCAATCTAGTTAGTTAAAATTATACTTATACTGTGTTTTGGTCTAGAGATTTTCTGTCTGTCTAGTAAGGTATCGAGGCTCCTCTTATATCATGGTATAAAACAGTGTGCGGATTTGGATTGGACATAGGTCGGAACTCTATTATAAAGTTTTTAAGAATTCCAGATTAATTAAATAAGATGCTGGATAGTTCAATTTAACTGTACAAAAAAAACAAAGTACTCTAGCTTTCTTACAAGACCATCCCCTACGGCTTTTTTTATCGGGTTCTACTCTTAAGCATCTACGTGCCTGATTCAAAATGAGACTGCCCTCGTCAGGAAAATGTAGTACAACCCTTACTCGACATATGGGTAGGTATAAGGATTTCTACTTGAAAAGTGGAGGGCAATTGCTCTAAAAAGGAGCGTAGCTGTGTGTTTTTTAATTCTATTGAGATAAAGTTTCTATAAAAAGAAGCCCTCTTTCCAGTACCCCTTTTGTCAGCATTACTTATTTCAGTACAATAAAAGGAAATCTGATATTTTTATAACTCAGGACTTTTTTTGCAATTGAAAAGCCCTAGTTGAATTCTTTTGATTTCCGCTATGTATTCAATTTTTTAAGGATATTATAGCAACAAGTCTCTGAAACACGGGTATATAGTATTTCTAAAGTAGCTCCAATTTGATAGGCAAGGAATAGTAAAGAGGTATCCTTTTTATTTATGCTTCTTCTTATATAGGTTAATGTCTTAGTAATGGAAAGGGGAGTAAACTTTCTTACTAGAACTAGAAAGGGGTTGGGCTTAGTTTTCTTAATGATAACAGTAGTTTTTTTTTGACTTTCGAGATGCATTTTGTAATATAAAGGGCTGCTTTTTAAAAAGGCTTTGCTTAATTCTTCTGAGGAATTGAAATTACTTATATAGAAGTTCTTCAATTTCTAGTACTACTGACTGAGTCGGACTAAACCCGATTGAGAATACCAATGCATAGAGCTACCTAGAATGGAAATTCTTGTGAAACAAAAATGTGTATCGATTTTAGGGCATGTTCTGTAACCTAGTCAGGAGTTGCCCTAAATTCCAAGCTATTCCTTTTATTCTGTCTTTACCTTAAGGGAATCGAAACCTTCTACAATATTAATAAATTTACGGAAACTCTTATGAGTTTCTTGAAATGAAGCTCTTGTACTACTTTGGTTTCTCTTTAAGTCCTATTATCCTAGGTTGGGGTTCAAGGGAAAGAGGGGGAGCGCTTGGACCATAAAAAGAACAGGAGCCCCTGGGAAGTAAGGCCCAGATATCATTTTTACTAAATTTTGAGTGGATTTTAAGACTAATAATGAATAAATAGTAATAATAGGACTCCTAGCAGTCACGGAGCTTAGTCAGTGGAGCCCTTTCTCCGTTGTAAAAGGCAGCTTATGGTGTGATCCAAAAAGGCAAGTCCTTAAACGAAACGGATGCAAAATTTACTGACATTTGAAACCTTTTATTTTTATATTATTGTTTCTTTATTTTTTTATAACGAACGGGAATCCTTCCCCCAATAAACCCCAATTGTTTTTACCTGCATCTATAAAGGATACTCCAGATCAAGTCACTAAAATGACTCCTTTTCTTTACCGAAGCTTCATACTAGGACCGGGAAGTACAAGGATATATTAAAAATCTCTTTCGCTTATTTGTTTAACCCACGTTACTGTAGGGATCTCAGGGGCTTCGCATTAACCCTTAAGATTCTGCCTACTATATCTGTGTTAGGGCTAGCAATTGCGCCCTTCGTATCCCGTTTTATAACCTGTTTTTATTAAGACCTCGGTTACCCAAATCCATAAATAAAAGACTATAAAAATAACAGGATTGGTTAAAAGACCTCGCGGCAGGAAAATGAATAAGGTAGCCTAATCCAATTTCTCTTTATCTGTACTTCTGATAGCGACCCTTTATGCTAACACGCTGCTCTGAGAAGGAGGGCAGTTTTTGCTTTGCATAGGGTATCGATTAGCCTGATACTAAGGTAGTAATGAGATACGCAATGTATATATTTAACCGAATTCTATTCAGTGTATCAAGCCTATACTATAGTTTAACGAAATCCAAACCTCAAGATTCATAAAGTATGAATTATTCACCTATAAAGGGATATGCTCAAACAAGAAGTACCTATGATCTACGTCTCTACAGTTTTTAGAAACACTGAATAAACCCTTTGTTGATTCTATATAATAGATGCGTCGCGGGTTTAGCAGTGCTTGCTCCTTGCTATATAGTTAAACATAGCTTTTCTTAAAACTAGAATGGCTCCATAATGTAGAATCAATACATTTTACATATTTGAGACTCAGTCTGTAGAAGAAACAACGTCTTTGGGATCTCAGTAAGGGTATCCCATAATTTTGTTTATTATTGGTTAATGAATCGCTATCATTTTTACTCTATTTTTGGATATTATTTATACCCTACCTAGATAATTAGGAAACTCATATGAGAATCGCGCTGAATAACTATTCTTAATGAATTAAGGACTTGGTGGTATATATCAAACCCCAGTCAAAAGACTCTGAACCCTCAACGCTCCAAAGACTTTTAGCTCTCTTTTACTTACGGGATCCCTCTTCAACCTAGCATCCCCAAAACCCTTGAATTTCTCTTACTATTCTTAGGATATTCCGCTGACTTATAGAAGACTCTTCGCGAAAGCAAACCAGATTTCAATTTAAGCCGGAAAAGAGTCAAGATCCAGATAAGGTAAATAAAATGCTAGTAAACTTAGGGAATAAAAAGGCCGTTTTAGGACCATTAGTATTTGAGCATTCCATACAAATAAAAATACAAGGAAACTTTGTGAACATTTTTTATGAATAATCAAAATAGATTTGTTGTTGATGTTGACTTCTAGACACTGAGTCTCGCAGTTAATGGCATGTGTCAAATTAGCATTTGTAATAACTTGGAATTATACGCGCCGATGTATATAAGATAAAACCTGTCATTTTACAATTGTTAAAACTACTGACAAATACTGAGTTTGAAGCTATATATAATTAAGATTATGATGCCTTCTATTCCCTGAATGCCTTTCACCTTACCCTCTATATACTTTGGTTCTACACAGGCCGGAAACTTCTGAGTTTGGACTGACTTTCTCTACTGTCTTTGACGAAAACATGAAGGCAATCTTTCTCTTGGCAAACCCTTCCTTTATTCTTAGTTGCAGCTTTCGTATCCCTAACTTTCCTCGGGGATATTACTCTCTTAACCCGACTCTGACTCTTATGAGCCCTTGCCTTACCTAACACTCTTATTCTTTTTTATTATCTCGAATGAGAAACTTAGCGCAAAGGATACTCTCTTTATTAAGTGGAACTGGAAACTCTTCTAGTTTACGGAATGTAAGACATAACTAGTAGAAGAATTCAATTGATAGGTACACTTGACTTTTAGAGGAAAAAGCCTTCCTTCTTTGTTGTTTACTAGAACTTCCTAAATACTAGACACCTCTTTTGAGTACCCTAAAAAGAACTTCTTTCGGATGCTACCTACCTTTAAGAAATTTTGGAATAAACGATATCCATATAGCATACTTTTAAGTAAAGACTTTCAAACAAGATCAAGCTTGCCTTCTTTTTAAAACTACTTTACAGACTAGAAAACAGAGATACCGGTAACTAAGATTACCTTGCTTAACGAACCAGAAAAATAAGGAGGAGCTCGCGTAAGGGGCATAAGATAGCTTGTCTCTGAGGTTTCCCAATAAAGCCAGTAGAGACTCGTAAGCACTACTCTAGTATTTGACTTTGACACTCTAAATTCTGTAATGTAACACTAGCTATAAAGTGAAAATGAACCCATTTACTAGTAATTATAGGGACCCTTTTGTAGCATTTTCTGATATATACATGGATTTTCTCTACAAGTGGAAAGGCTACTTTTGAAGAGTAATTAAAGAAACATCCTTCTATCGCGCTTCTATTTAAATAATAAAGAGTGTTGCTGCTGGTTTAGAACTTTCAAATCAACTGGAAAGTCTGACTATGAGTGCTGAGAAGGGGTTACATAACCAATACGAATGCAAACAGGAATCTAGCCTGTTCTAAAAAGTAAGCTTTATACTGCTAAATCTATTGTATAACCGGTAAAGGAACCCCGGATATTACCTTGACTTGTTTCTATTCATCAATATACTATGGAAAGATGAAGTAAATCCAAATGAATTATAAGAATACATAAAAAAATGAGCCTTTTCGGGAGCTAAGGAACACCCTTTTTGGAGCGGTATAAAGTCTAAACAAAATGAGGTTGAAGCAAGAACTTATCAGTACAAATTTGAGAATTCCACAAGCAACTTAGTCATTCAAACTGGATCATAAGTACAAGAAAAACAAACAAGATCCTAGGTTGACTCTAGTTGAACCTTTATCTGCTGATAAACCAACCCCCTCGCATGACGATTAAACGAACCCGTGCATGACCACGTAGCTATACTCCACAGAAAATTACACTTTCTAGATTGGAGTTACTATAACTAGACTATTCAGGATGAGTATTCAGGCTACTGACTAAAGGGCGATCAATTAAGGATTTGTATCTAAGTGATTTCATTTCAAAGATTAAACAAGACAAGCTTTCTTTACTTTTTTATTTTAATAAGTTTGTTTTCTTACTTCATGAGTTAGGGAACCGAACAAGTCTTCATTAGCCTTTCTCTCGAATTTAGATAAAGAAGCTTATGAAAGTAGGTAAAATGAGTATCAAATTGTAAGGTTAACGTTTAAATTTCTATAATATTGTATAGAGGAAGTCCTGCTTAGTTTCTTAGGTATACGCCGGCTATTCTCTCTTGTTAGAGCTTCCATATTGTATTAAGACGGGTATTCTGTATTTTGGCTTCTTTTTTAGTACTGGATACTGTCCGATATTTAGCTATTAAAGGAGCGTGATCTTGTAACAAACAAGGTTCTAAGGCCCGGCTTTAGAAGTTGGGTATTTAGCTTTTTGTTTAATGGTTAGAACAAAGAACTCAGGATACACCTGTCAGGGGTTCGAATGCTACCAAAACTGTTAGCAGTAACCTAATAGAGTCCGCATGACGCACACGTGCTGATAGTAAGAATTGAACAAGATGAAGAAATATCGGAGGTACGCTTGTATCACTACAAAAATGAGGCTATATTTTTTAGCAGTACAGTTAGTTTAAGACAAGCTTACCTATCTTATAACTTAAGCTTTCCCTATTATTCAATTTACGGGATTACTTTGATTTCTAGGTCTAATGAAGTGGGATAGATATAAAGCTGAATTACCACCTTACTTATATCCTTTATATTCTGACTTCTAGATCCTGTGCCGGATAAGGCTGGTTTACTCGTTTATACAGGTAAGATTATCTTGACTTTAGTTCTACATAAGCCCCATATTTGAAACCAAAGACTTTACCTTAGCTCTAGTATTCCAGGATTCTTAAGAGCTAAACCCATTTACTACTCCCACTTGCTTTTCTTATTCCTAACTTCCCTCAGACCTATACATTTCTCCTCTATCTTATAAGTCTTCTTAACCATCATAACTTTGGAGATATAGCTTTACTCTTCTTGTGGACTATACTTTTATAGGTTTCAAGAAAAAGATTGCCTTAGGGTTATGAGTGTCTTGCAGTTGTATGTATCCCCCTGTTAATGTACCTATTGTATTACCTATCTTGTAACGAGTTATTATACTTCTTATTAGTAATAGATAGTAAATCTTAGTTAATAGGTATTTCTATATTCTTAAGATTCCCGCATTTGCATTGTTCTTATCATTAAAAGGAGGTAAGCTTAGAGATAATAGTTCCTTCTACCAGGCTGCTTTGTAACGAAAGGAAGGGAGTTGCAAGGAGTATTACAGATAGAACATTAATACTAAAACAATGTAAGAGTTCTACTCCCATACTATACATTATAAGACACTGACTATAGAGTACCGAATATATTATATTAGCTGCAAGGCGCGAAGCCCACAAGGACTTTCTCAAACTAATAAATAGATAGCAAAGAAATCTACTAGCTTGCAAAACCCAAGTAGAATTCTTATCACTTTAACTGAAATTCAGGTATGTTGTCATATATCATACATTTTATACATTACAAATCAAGAATTTCCAGACTAACGAATAAGGGAAGCTTGTCTTGGGCTGAAAGGGCTAAAGATAACAACAATTTATTTGAAAAAGGTTGACCTTACTGGAATGCTATCACCTGTTCGGGTCACCCTGTAAGCTATACATCCGAGGGTTACATGCCTGTTTCGAAAACCTATCCTGAATTTGCTATACAGCTAACAAGCATAAATGCTTGCCTTTATGGCATCCTATAGCCTACTCATCTGGAGGTTGCCTGTGATCCCGATAGAAATTTTGCCTAGGTGTTCTTCTTCCTTTAGAAAGGGTGAAACTACAACCAATACAGTCTATCAATAAATGTATAGGAATAGGAATACACTGCTAATAGACTACAGCTTAGAAAGACAATACCTTTCTAGTTAGTACTAATAGAAATAAGTTTTCGCAAGTTATTATAGACCAAGACACTAAGGGTTTCTATTCCCTATGCGGTAAAGGAAACTACTAACAGCAAAAGAGTGCATTACTAGGATTCATTCCTTAACTGTTATTCGCTTTCTAAAGAGTTCCTTATTCCTATAGATATTTCAGTTTATAGAACTCCGCGGGAGGTTAAGATTAAGATAAGGAAAGAACTCTAGTCTAATACCAGGTCCTGATTAGAAAGGAATAGAATACTCCATTTGACAATTCCTGTACTTCATTTTTATATATTCAAAAAGAAAAGGATAAGCTGAGTAAGCAATACAGAACAGAGAAAACTACTTATTTATAACATTCCTATCTAGCAAAACCTCTACGAAGAGCCCCCGCTTTAAGTGCTACCCTTATTTATGAATATCCCGCAACACTTGTAAGACTGAGAAAGATTTATACCCCATATATCTCCCCTTACTTTAAGAATACCCTTCTAAAATGGAAACCTCTTACAGCTCTTACTCATAGCTATCTTCCTATCCCGTATCGTACCTTGTTTCTTAACCCCAAAGCTTTTCTTCGGAGCTACATCTCTCTACAAGCTAATAATAATCTCTCTAATTCTTTATAGATCCCCGCAGCTGAAAAGGAAGAATTCACTATAAACTTTATGTGACTCCCTACTTTAGGATGAGGAAGGGCCTATATTACTAATCTAGAGTACTCTGACTAGTTAAGTCATCCATCATTAATTAACAAATGCAATATTTATATTGTTTCTGTACCTGCAATGTCATTAGCTAGTTTTGGATTACCTACAAGAGAGAGTGTCAATGGCGGGCTGTTATTAAGTTAGTTATGGAATATTGTACATAAGACTGCATATTTAGGAAAGTAAAGGGGTTCAGATAACAGAGAATTGTAACTATGAATTTGGAGTCTTGGTAAGGAGTTGAGAGTAGATTCCGAGTCTTAGTTCAGCTATTGGGTTTTAGATACTTGGAAGTGTTAAAGATTTCTAATCGAAAATATAATAGAATGAATATCCGGGAAAACCAATGGATTTAGGATAGATAACAGATTCTAGGATAGAAGGTAAAGGATTCTAAGACAGAGTATTCCTTGGTATTAGTTCTTTACCATGTTCTGTTGGTTGCTAGATAGATGGAAACCTGGCAGTTGAAAAGCAGTTGCAGCTAGATTCTATTACCTTTTAGTTCTTGTGACTTCTTGGTGTAGCTAGTTTCTTGTATAGCAGGATACAGAATAACTGAATCTTTTGTAAATGACTCAAAATAAATATATGATATTTCCTTGAGACTTGAGAGTTGATTCCCAAGCTAATAGAACTGATATTTATCTGGGGTTTGTAAGCTAGGAACTCCTAAGGAGGCTACTCTTCACGATAATGTATTCCTTTTATGTGTTCTGGGTTTCCTTTCGTTTTGTTGTAAAGCAGATAGTCCGAATAATCCTAAGAATTTTTATATTCCTTTGAGTTTAGGAATCCGATAAATGTCTAATTCTACTGGTAAGGGTGTTCTATCATAAACTGCTGGAGTACATAGTCTATTTGTCCTTGGGTTTATTTTGATGAGGGTTTCAAAGCTAAGTAAGTATCTTTCAAGTTTTTCCCTCGTAAACAGGTAATATTTAGTTATTTGTTGTATTTTCCAGTATTGGCAGTAAGGAAAGCTCATTAACAAATGGAAGTAAGTGAATTGGTGTAGGCTTTCCAGGTACGTACCTATATTTTTTTTTTGAAGTGTTGTGTTTCCTGTCTCTCAAGTCTTTGGGATTCTTTCTCTTATTGATGAAGGTTACTTATTTTATTGACTTTCCAGGGCTTTATGATACCGGTTTTCAACCCACCTTTCGATAAGAACCATAGAGCAAGAGGAATTCTCCCTTCCTTATATACACTATCTATAAGACTCTATAATACATATACGTAAGAGCTTACTTACAAGACAGGTATCCCAAACAAAAGTCCTGCAACTCTAACGAAAGCTCTATCTAGCCCATAAAGGAAGTCTAGCTCTAAACTCTCTACTTCGTATATAAGGGGTTTAGGTACAATGACAACAAGGTAGTACAAAGAAGAGTAGTCTATCTGGCGCTGCGCAAGAAGGGTATGATACAGAATAGAGCGAAGTAAGTAATAGTAATAAAGAAGAAAGAATAAAGTGAATCTAAAAGGAATGATTCCTCGAAAAGGTGGTTTTTTCTATAGTCTGTTCTGTAAGGTAACTTTCTTATTCTTAATTAAGGGATTAGAGCCTGGGATTTCGTTATTTCTTAGTCTAAGGTATTCCTACTTTTGAACAAGGGACTGGTTATACACTAATATAGGGGAATTGCTTTTCATGGTTCTATTTGTATAGTATCCAGGTACAAATGTAATTCTAAAGCATATAAGGTTTTTCCAGGGCTTGGGAGATTAGGCAGGTCCGTAATGAAAAGTATAGTCAATTTAGTGTAAGGCATTTTAAGTAAAGGTTTGAATTGTTTTAGCGCGTGTAATATAGAACTGGTATTGCTCTTAATTGATATAGATTTGGCTTTTCAGTTTTGAGAGTTTTGGGTTTTTTCTAGTTTTTGCTTTGTTGCTTTAAAGGTTCTCCCTCTTTTGATGAAAAGTACGGGGGTTCCCTAACAGGTAAAGCTGTCTTATTCCCTATTATCTTCAATCTTTTGTTTATTTGTTTACTATCTTAAGTTTCACTTCTCTGAGTACGTATGGGAGGCCTCTTCTACTATATATCCCGAAAGCTGCGCAAAATCCATAATGAAGATTACTTATATTCCCATAATGCAGCTATCTCTAAAAAAAGAAGCTAATCAGTGTCATTAGTTTGTTTTTTAGAGGCATACCTCTTTCTACCCTATATCTTCAATTATAGTGTTAAGTTCATTTGACTCCTCTGTAGCGGAGCATAGCGCTTGCACTTAACTAATTAGTATTAGTAGCTGAGGTTACCTGGATTCCTGTGTTACTGTACTCTGACTTTGGTTAAAGATTTTAGATTTATATTTAAGAAGTTCTAGTAAGGGTTCCCGAGAGCACTCTTTTTACAAAGAAATTGAAATAATGGGTTTGAGTCATTTTTAGGGGTGTCTATTTAGACGTAGCTGTAGGTTTTGTGGTCCTTATTAAACTTAAGAAATTTGTACAAGATCTTTTGCGGGGAGCGTGCCCCGTGTTTTTGGGGAAACTCAGCCTAAAGTAAATTCCCAGCATTACTTAAAACCTTGATCAGGAAGGAAAAAAAGTGCAACTCAAATAAGTGGGTAAAAACACCTTTTAAGAGGGCACGCGGTACCTTTTTATCGAGTACGCCCGCTTCGAATAGAGGTTCAGCCTCTTGTGAACCTTCGGGTACTAGCACCTTCAATGTTTCC
>JAYMTG010000096.1:0-21523 GCA_036897565.1 Pelargonium exstipulatum | reverse complement strand
GCTTTCAGTATTGATTGTAGAATCTTACTATCTAGGATAAAAGATAGACACCAAAATTTGAAAGAAGTCAAAGAGAATCCTAAATAAGCAAAAGACACATAAAGAAGGTAATTGAACGCGGATTATATACATTGGAATCAAAAAGTATATAGGATCAAAAGGAAACAAAGAATCAATGAAAAAACATACAAAAAGAAGAGAAGCCCTTTCAAAGGGAATGGTATATAAAATACAAAATGGTGAGTGAGGTATTAAGCAAAGTCTTTCTTCTATATTATATAGGATAAAAGAGAAAGACAAAAAGCAATGAAATAAGCAAACAAAGAACAAGAACAAGAAGCAATGAATTAAGCAAATAAGAAAAGGAATTCAGAACAAGAATACAGTCCCATAGCGGAAATCAGAACTCAAACAACAAGACACTAAGGAGAACGAAAACAAAGCTACAGAAGATTCAAGTACCATCAAGAAAGAAGAACGAAAACAATAAAACGAATTCATTATAAAAGGGAATTTCTTTTACTCAGAACTAACTAGAATTAAGGAAGTATCTTGGCTACAATGGAACAGATTACAGAGATTTCTCAAGGTTAGTTATAGCTTTGAAGGATGCATAGCTCTTAGGTCAGTTAAAATTAGGGTTATAAGAATTTCAAGACGGGAGCGTTTTGCACAATTACTGGTATTATATACCTATTCTCGACGCTTATTAGAAGAATGGGGACTCTAGTAGTTAGAAAAGCTTCTAGAACTAGACTTTGAAAGAAGCAATAATTTGCACTATAGCTTTTATGGTACTTTACCAAGAAAAAGAACTAAATAATATAAGTACCTTGTTCAGATAAACTATGATGTACTTAGCCTTGATAACTTCCAAATGAATCTCACTCTTCCTTTGGAGTACTTAGTCAATCTTCTTTGCTTTAGCTATCGTTTATTGTTAGACTACGGGAAGAAGTTCTAATTCCAGTCAAGCCGAATTCTACAAAGACCAGAATTCATTCCTCAAAGTATGCCGGTTTTAGTACGTTATAACACTGTTTAGAAACTTGAAGTATACCTTTTTTTAAGTCCATATTTAACGAGAATACCATATAAAGGAACCTATTTATAGTATACTTAACTACCCTTATAGGTTCCCAATCCACTTAGTCTGATCAAAATACCGTAACAAGAACCCTCGCTTTTTAATAAAGTTACTGGAAAGCCCCTAAATTCAGAACGGTTAGTAATATAGAAACTGACTTCTCAAAAAATACACTTTTCTTTATTAAATCTATTTTATAAAAATTTGAGTTGTTTTCTTGTAACGCTCTTTTTGTTTTAGGATTCTCCTTATTCTGTCGAGAGTGATTATAAAGTAAACTCAGAGGGAAACAACTATTAAGATACTCCCACTATCTGCCCGGCGTAAAGGGGAGAAAGAGTTCCTTGCTTTTTATAGTTTAACAAAAGGGGCTGTTTGAAACCTAAAAAATAGCACTTTATTTTATTTTAACCGAGTGGGGTTCGTTTATTTAAGAATAAAGGGTTATACTCTTGATATTAGCTTAATCCCAGAGGATCCTATATAATTTCAATTAGACAAAAATCTATTAGTGAAACACCGGGATTTCGACATTTAGGTAGATACTTTCTTAAGGATTACTTGTTTTATATAGCTTTTTTTTACATACTCGGGTGTCCCCTAATTCTAGAGTAGATATAAATTACTGAATTAGGAAAAATATCTAGGCTTCCCTTATAAATTATTGATATCTATGTTATAAAAGAGGGTCTCTCATGCGATGTCCTGTAGGGATTTGCAAATCGTAGAAGCGGTACATAAAAATCTTTATCAAGTCCAGATTCATTGGAGTGGTCTAAACCGATAGTAGAAAAGTAGAAAACTAAGATTCATAAGAATACCTTATATGGCCCTCTTTGGTTATAACAACCTCTCTTTGAATTAGTACTGCTGTAACTGTCGAGTGGAATCTTTTCCAACATTTGACTAGCCGTATGTATAGAGTAGATAGCTTTGTAGTAGGGCATCCAAAACAAAAATAAGAGTGCTGCTTTGCAACTTTGTAAGAATAGAGATATACTGCTTCTTTGAAAAGTTTTTAATACGAAAAACAGAGTTAACAAAACTTAGAGGAAACAGGAGGATGTAGCTAATGTTTACTAGGGGGTCCTTTTAAGCCGTAGATTATAGGACTTCTTATTCTGTTTTTAAACTAAAAAGACCTAATTTATCTAAAAAGTCGAAATTACTTATATAGAAAGCATTTTTACTCATGCAAGATTTCCAATCAAGCTAATCTAATATATGCGCTATATGCTCCTTAAAAAGGAATCTTTTATAAACCCTGGGTAGAGCAAGGCGCAGCCTGAAGAAAGGGGAGCCCCTACAAAGTGCTGAAAAGGAGAATCTGATATTTAGGATTGTGTTCTCTTTAAAGAAAGTAAACAAACCCGTGGCTACAATCTCGATTCTCTGTGGAGTCTCAACTCAAGTATTATCTGTAACTGGAGGTACTCTTAAGAGAGCCTTTTGGGTCCCTGCTTTTGTTAATCATAATTTAGATCTAGGTTGTGTGGAGTCTTGTACAAAGAACTTGAGAGGTGTACTTGAGAAATAATATGTAATTTCCTAAATAGAAGTTTTTAGTACATACTTTGAAATTTATGTCAAAAGAAAGGGTTCAGAATAGCCTGACTCAAGGTACTAAACTTCTTACTCTCGACCCAAAAGCACTATAACCCTGTATGATACCTCTATAAGGTCCGCTATAAATCTTAAATACCAAAGGAATATAAGTTGTAAACTAAGGGAAATCCACAATACGAGAAAATTTTTTTGTTTGTAAGAAGTTACTATAGCGCACGAGGAGCTAGGGTCAATTTACAAGGTTATACAAGGGTTTGATTAACCAATAGAGTAAATAAAGCGTGGGTTATTAAATTTAAGTTTAGATGTTTTCGTGGTCAAGAGTATAGATCTTCGCAGTTAAGATTAGATACTAAAAAAAGGGGGGGTACGTTATGCGGATTATGTCCTTAAGATAACTGGGAGCCATATATGCCTACGCCTCCTTTAGTTTATATTATAAAGCTGACAAAAAGAAGTTATAGAATACCCTACCTAAGACCCCTAAACTTACAGTAAACAGGTCGTATATAAAGATAAGGTCTAAGGGATTCGTGCACGAGAAACATATCTCTTTTCAAACAACCCTGGCTGGGAAGCTCTACGAGACTCTTTGATTGATATTCTGCGTAACCGTTAATCCTGAGGTATCCTTGACAGAGAAGTTCGAGCGTTAGTCTTGAGTAGCTAAAATGAGCCCTTCCTACCTTACTGCTTGCTTTATTCTATAGCTGTTCTTAATAGGATAATTAAAATAGTTTTTAGTTTTAAAGAAATTCCTAAACTGATTTTACCATAGTACTAAAAGACCTTTTTAAAAGTTCTCTCATACCCAACGCGCAAGCAAAGGGACTGGAGTTTAAAGATATAGATATTCTCTTGTAAGCAGTAGCATAGTCTTTTCAATTTCAATCGGATATTTCTTCGTCAATTTCCAGAGGCATTTTCTTTTCCTTAGGTAAGGAGTTTAAGACATACAGAAACGAGTGTATTCTAGGATAGCAGCTTCCTTTCTTTCTTTTAATATTTACTGAAGAGTTCTAATCTAATAATATTTTTTATCCATCCTTGAACTAAAGTTTATAGTAGGTCTGCTTAATGTCAAAATGTCAAAGTGAAGCGTTTTTTTCTATCACATTGCGTTTCTGTTTTTATGAAGGTGACAGTACTGTCAACTGTATCAGCTCTACAGACCGTACATAGCTAACTACTGACTGTACTTTAACTACTGAGTCCTTAGCAACTGTATCCGCTTCAACTGCAACTACTGTACTGCCATTCGAGCCTACTGTCATTGAATGCTAGCGAGTGTAGACAGTACTGTAATGTATCAACTTCAAGTAAACTTGCCTAGCCTGTATTGCTAACAAGCTTGCCAACTAAGGTCTCTTTGGAAGCTGTCCATCTGCGGTCGATGGTTAAAGACAGACTGTTTAATTCCTCTGTTTCCTAAAGAAGGTATTAGGTGTTAATTTCCACATTAACAGAGTTTATTAAGTCTTCTTAATTCTGCTAATGGGAATTCGTGCAAAGAAGGCAAGCTTTAGCTTGGAGTTGAATGCATGTACAGTCCTCAAGACCTAAGAAGGAGTATGCGAGCCGAGCTAACCTACACTTGCCTCTTCACTTTCTTTGTTCAGAGTTCCTTGGGTTAATTGTTCGGATTTAAACACCTGGGAGAGTAGAAAAAGTAAGTAAATTTATGGGATCTACCGGTTACTCAATTTAGGTAGCTTCTTGGTTAATCGTCCGGTTTTCTGTTATATATAGATACTCACCTGGGTCCGGTAGGAAAGACCCCGCTTTTAAATAAACAGGATTTACTTAGCTAACTGAACTCTAATAAAATAAGAGTCTAAAAGTAATGAATTCCTCACAAGAATCTCCTTTTTATCGGGGCATACTAATAAGGAATCTAAAGTTAGAGTATTCGTAATTTTAACCTTCTCAGCATGCTTGGCTGGATCTCCTTTGAGGGTTCTACTTCTCTTCCTGGGTCATTTCAAGTAAGAAGTTTTTCTTTTGATTTATTTTCCTAGTAAGTATATTCTAAATCCGAATTGCTAGGCATAACACAAAGCTCGAAAATACTACTTCATTAAAGAATGTATTTCTCATAGCGCTGACTGCCCACGTAATGAGGATTCTTTCCCATTCATAAAATTGAGTTAGTCTTTATCCATGATTTCAGAGAGCATGTGTATATACGGGCCCTTTCTTTATTGACCGGTGTATTTCCATTTGTTCCTCATTGTGAGCTAATAAAAGAAGATTTTCTCTGACTCGTGTATCATCCCACTACGACGTAAAGGATTCCTTTTTAAGAGGACCTCAGACGTAACCCTATAGTATTGTGCGCTTAGTAGGCCTCCTCCCTTCCCCTTTGCAGCAACCTCTTAATTGTAAGAGTACACTCTTGTGAAAGACTTTTCTTACTTAGTATTTAACTTTAGAAAACGTGGACTTTTTCCATAAAATAATATATATTTAAAGAAGTTTTTTCCTCTTTAAGTTTTGTAGTACAACCGTGCTTTATATGCCACTAGAAATCGTTAAGTATTAAACTAACTAAGGAGGACCTATTTATGTAGTAATAATTAGACTTATACAAAAAACCTATTAAGTAGTCAAACCTCTTGCTTTTAAAGGTGTCTCTTATCCTAGTAGTCGAATTGTGTTACTTTGGTCAGAACTTGATTAGCCTTGAAAATAGAAAAACCCTAAATAAATATACTTAAACTAAGAATCCCTCACTATCTCTAAACCTTTAACAGGACTACGGTATTTAATAAGGGGACTTCCCTTAGGCTTTTTTTTACTAGATTCAATTCTCCTTACATCCATATTGAGATCCCGGCAAGTCAAGAGTTGAAGCTAAGTATTCATTAAACACGTAGCTAGGAAAGCCCGTAGAGTAAGTTCTATAAGGATCTTGTAAAGTCATAATTCAACTAGTGCACTTTACACTAGAATTCTTTAAGGAGATGAAATACTGTTTAAGCAGTTCCAATATATCCATCCCATAATACAGGAGATTTAGTAAAATAATAAAAAGGCGTATACGTTGTTTAACTCTTTCACATTATTAGTAAAAAGAGACCCCATGTATGACAACACACAACTTGGTAAGAAGAACCCAATTCCCGAAAATCTTTAAGTTAAGCAGGAACCTGTGAACCTAAAAAACTTAAAAGAATTCACTAATCCAGATAAAACCTCGAAATGATTCTCCAGAATACCCCCTTATCCCTTTAGCTATCAATTAGAATACTGACATTCCTTTTCTTGCAATATAAAACTGAAGCCTAGAACACTTTCAAGAACTAGTAAACTTGCCATCTATCCTGTTAATAATAGCTCCACTTTAGCAACAAATACTAATATTTCCTTTACAAAGTCAAGGTATTCTCTTTCGTAAACTCATAAACTCCAGCGGAACTCTTAGGAATCTAAGAATACGTGCTCCACTGGCAGGCTCACCCTGCTTAAGCCCTCTCTACTCAGATTCAGTCCTTTTTACTTACCTTACCCGAATGGAGTCTGTTTTAAACTCAAAAGCCAAAACTCGGAATGCTTATAAATTGCTGGACTATACCAGCTTTTGGTTAAAAAGTTCTTAATCAAGTTATTTTTATTAAGGAAGCCGTCTTCTTCCAAGGTTAAGCGATTCCCTTTCTTTTGAATATTTTGCGCGGTCTGATTAGTAGCACTGATCCTAGTTATGTATATAATGCGAAGATACCACAAAGAATCTAGGATTTATGATTCTATACTATTGAAAAGTGGAATCAATTTTCTTAGCTGTTTAACTGGGTTTCTAAAAATGAGAGTCCTCGCAGTAATACTATGTTGTTAGTGAAAACTATATAATGATATAAATAAGTCTGAAGTTGTAATTAGGGAAGCTTTTTGGATTGCTACCCATAAAATACACGATTCTTACGGGCCCTTGTTCTGTTTTAACTAGTACAAAAGATAAAGGAATTTATAGTATTGCTATAATTTCCACAATAGCAATCCGCCCCTTCAACTAAAAGGGGGTCAGGGTTAAATCTTAAAAACGTATAAGGTAGGAATGCAACAAGGTACTAAGTTGCTTAATTTTAGAATGCTTGAACAAACAAATATTTACTGCCTTATTAGTATATATTCTGTATCTTCTCTTACCTGCTTGGATGATACCTGTTTTAGACTTATGGGTCTTCTAAGTCTAAGGGTATTCTTAGTTAATAGGAAAATTGTAATAGGATATAGGATAAGACATTTAAGACTGTACTTTTTTAGGGGTTGCTGAAAAAAACCAATAGCATTAGTATATGTAGTCAAAAGGTATTTATCGCAGTTTTCAGGAAAGTAAGTATAGAAATGGAATTAGGCACTCAATTGAGTTAATAAGGATTTATTACCCGCATATCTCCTAAAAGCACGGAAGCTTTTAAGTTTGCGGTCTGGGTTGAAAGGAATAAGATTGGGGTTTGAACTTTGTCACAATAGTTGTTGGCGGGTACTCATAGATTAAATAAAGCAAGCGTTTAACTGTAAATCACAAATGTCAGTACAATACTACTAGATAATATGGATTCCTATTAAGCTTGGGAGAACCTGTGGCTCGCGCCGAGAACCGGCTCTGTAACGAGTAGTATAGACTCTACTTACTAAGGGTCCTTGACTCGTATAGAGTTACTCTTCATCACTATACTAGTTTCAAATAACACAAGAAAAAGAACCGGCGACTACTCTTGTATTAGGTATTTCTAAATAATAAAAGTTGGAAAAAGAGGATCACGTCCAATATCGCTAAAATGCAATCTTATTTATTTTACCTTCATCAAAAAAGCTTTCTTACCTTAACCTAGCTAACATAGTAGTATACAAAGTCTGAATACATGATAGAAAAAGGGCCTTCTCATTCATATAACAAAATAGAATAACGAAGTAGAGCGTTCTCTAAAGGGGGGCTCCTGAACTATTGATAATTACTAAGTAAGATCCTAAAAATAAACCTAACACCACATAACAAGAAACGTGGACAAACCTATTCTTAATATTTACACAAATATTTTCATTAAACAATGTACTAGACAGAACTTTCATATTCCTAAAAGAGATTCATTCCAGTACATATGATTTCCTTTTCTTAATTCTTAATATAGTTTTTATACCTCAAATGTAGCTTATTAAATCTAAGTTGGCTTACTAAATCTAAGAGGAATGTGCTCTTTTTCCCTTCTTAATTATTAACAGGAAACCCTCTTTCAAGTTCTCGGTCCCTAGTTGTTAAGGGGATTTTAGTAATATAAAGTAGTCTAAAAGAGATCTGGAGACTTAAGTCTTAGATATCGAGTACAAGCTATAGCTAGGGGTCGGTCCCAGGTAAACAAGAGAGGATTTTCCTATTACAATAATCTAATGTTTTGTTAGTTTATAAGATTAAGAGTACGGAGGGTTACAAGGAGTAGGTTTTAAGAAAGAAGGAGCTATGAATAAGACTAAGAAAAGAAGTCTAGGTATTACAAGAATTATACAAAGATTTTAGGTATAGGTCTGAACGAGGCGAGGCAAGCTGCTTGATCAAGTAAATGAATTTCAAGAGTAATGTCATAGGTTCGAGTTGATTTAGCTGGAATAGTTAATGCTTAATCTTTTTAGAGTAGGAAGGTTAACTGCATGCTTTTCTTTTGTAACTTTCTGTCCTTGCTCAACATTTCACTGAAGTATAAATGATTTAAAACGGGTAGGGTTTGTATCTCATATTTTTACCGACATTATAGGTATTTTGTTCACGCTACACCACATTTATAAACTTGTAACAAGCTGGACACAATATAGACAATGAGTATGAGGTTTGGTTTTATTAAAACTATTATTAGGTTAATAAAGCTGCGAGATACTAAATGAAATTGTAGTCGATGCTGGTAAAAAACAAATGTTGAATAAAACTTCTTGCTAAGTGATAAAAAGGATTCTTAAATATAATAGATAATAGAAAGCAAAAAGAAGAAGAGACAAACAACTTGTGTAAAAACAGGTCAAAGTATCCAGTTGAAGCGTTCCTTACGACGCATTGCTTAGAAGTATGTATTCGATTTACTAGAGTAAGGGGCTCGAACCTTTGCATATAGATTCTCTGAACCAATGCTTTACCACTTCCAAAAAGGTCAACTTTACTGCATTTTATGGTAGACAAGAACTCTCTGAATTCCTTTTCTCTTTAGAATTGGAGACCTAGAAAGAACCCAAGGAACATCAATGAAGAAGACCCCTATAGCCACAAAGCTTCCTTAACTGAATGCAGGAATAAGATTTTATACATAATAGTTGTCCCCCTAACTGTCTTCATTTTTATAAGACTTTAGAATTAGAGGCTTATTTCATTAAAAATAGAATAAAAGTAATACGAATTCGAGAAGGGAGCACTGAAGGGGTATTTTAGAGAACACCCTGCACACTCGGAGCTAGTATTCAAACCCGTTTTAGGGAAACTCCTACCTCAATAAGGGGAGCCTTTCTTAGCTTGTCAAATAACAAGTTGGGCAGACTTTCAAGAATCTTTTAAAGCAATATGATAAAAATAGTTAAAGAATCCTTTCTTATCTGCTCAGAAGTGGACTTGGACCACTGACATACTTATTCATATACCTGTGCTCTACCGCCGGATTCTTACTGCCATTAATTCAGATAATTAAGACATACTCTTTACCAAGATTGTAGCTCAAAAAAGTAGGATAGGGATAAAAGGAGTCTTACCAGGTTCTAATATAGATTTAAAAACGCGTTATCTAACTACAAAATAGACTTACCGAATACTTTTTCAACCTCCGGAAATAAGGGCATTGTCTCTGGTAAGCTCAAATTCTTTAGTAAGGGCTCTCTTTTAGAACGCTTACTCGGGTATAAATCTCTACCTTGCCTCTTTGAGACAAATTCTATTGTTTAGGTATTTGTACCTACTAGTATTCAATGTTGGCGCTTTTTATAAATTCCTACGCGTTTTGTGAGGCATTACATGGGAGCACTCGCGTAGTTATTCTATTTTATGAATACATAAATGAAATATTGGCTAGGACTCCTTGTCAATTTAACCTCTATTTTTTAGTAATGAATTCTCAATTCTGTTTTTACTACAAACTCCGGAATAAGATAGAATCGGATAAAAAGAAACAAGTATAGTAAGGCTTGACCCCACCCCTCTTCTACTAGATACCTGGGTAACGTGTATTAATCTATCGATCCAGATATCGAAGAAAGAACCAGTTATCAACATACATAGTATAAGTTGTTTTTACCACAGGAATTTCACTACAAAAAATAACAGGAGGATCAAGGTTACCCGGCAAAGCTCACGGCAGCGTATACTAAGTAAAATTGTTATTTGTAATGGATACGGTTATTTGGTCTGAAGGGGTTTCCTAATCCTTAATAAAGCAGGAAATTCTTGGATATTCTTTGGCAAAGAGGCATTCAACTCTATAAACCTTTTAAGAAACTCTTATAATAAACAGGAATTCCACAACAGAAATATATTAAGGGAGTAGTTTATAAAAAGTGTCCCCCTTAACTAGCTAGAATTAGGTTCTTCTTAAATCGACTTAATGTAGATATAGAAAGAGATTGGCTTTAAAAAAGAAAGTAGTACTGGCTTTTTGGCTGATATAAAGAGAACCTCTAGAACTTATAGTATTTGGTCCATAATTCAGTACAACAGCGAGGACACCCCTAAAAATAGGGATAAGAATAATATGAAATTGGTAATGCGGGGTCTTCTCAATAGCAGGTATTAACAGAGTTTTGATAATACAGGGATTTATTAGAGAAAACCCTGGTTAGTCCAACCATTCATAGCTTTTTACATAAAAGTTCTGCTAGAAAAGGGAACGAGAAAGACCTGAATAAAGCACAAAGGTATAAGTAGAGCTCCTAACCGGAAGGGTTTTTAAGAGACTTCTAATCCCCAAGATATTCTCAAGCATATTTTCAAAATAAATATTTTATTAATTACTTATAATTAATAAAATTAGAGTAGATAGTGAATAAAAAAAGACTAATAGTGTAAAAGCTACCTATCTTTTATAGGACTCCCTCTAAGACTCCTTATTTGTAAGGGAAGTAGTTCAGATATGATTCCTTATCTAGGTGCCAAGGTTCCTGCTCCAACAACTAGGCTACTACTTTAATAAAAAGCTTCTATTAGTAGATAGATTATCCTATAAAGGGTGCCCTTTCTCTGCGTGGTAAACAAGCATAGAAGCTACAAAGAATTCAACAAGGAAAAAAAGATATGAGTTTACTCTTGTGTTTTTAGTCAAGAATAGTCCTTAGGAAAATACCGGCGCGTTTAGTTCTTTATCTTTAGCAGACTATAAAAAATATTAAAAGAATAAATACGGGGTAGTCAACAAATCATTACAAGACTCAATTTCTTTTAGAAGATCAGAAATACAAGATAGACTTTATTATTATAGAATATTCACTCGTTTATGTAAAAAGTTGGTTAATATGAAATAACTGTCAGCCCTTTTCCATTTCATATAGATTTTTAATAAAGTACTAAGAGAGTCCTATTTTTCAGGAAAAAGTTCATATTTAGTACTTCAAAATCCAAAATACTAAGGCTAAGAACTTTTCTTTAGTCAAAACCTTACTTTATGAGAAGCAACTCCCAGTCCCAGCTAGTCTCAACATTTATAAGTCTCTTATTATTAACAGAAAAAGGTTCTAGAAAAGTACCGCCGATTAAACGGATTCATATTATTAAATAGTTGCGATCCTTTGTATGAGTTCATCAGTACTCGATTCGGTTATGAAGCAATTAATGGTCAAACTAAAGCTTTAAAAGATCGCCTCGAGAGGGGGTTTATTATGACTTAAAGTAAGATTATAAAAGTCTCCGTATTACCTTTGCTGTAATTCCTGATTCATAGAGCTGCACCTATATTATAGCTGCGCGTATTGACTATTTTGAGGAAAAGCTATCATATTCTCCTTACTCCAAATAACTGAAGTCAATCCAATTTTTCCTTGTGAGTATTCTAATCTTGTAATAATATAGAATAAAGTCACTTTTTTAGTATATATTGCAGATTCCGTTGAGTACTTTACAAATATTAAGAATATAAGACTTCCTGAGTTAAATGCCGGAAACGCTTTCTAATAAAAAAATGAGAATCCTACTCAGCTAGTTCATGAAGTATCTCTTAGTAGCATGGGCACCGTGTCCCCAGCCTGGGCAGTAAGGGGCAGGAATTTTTACGATCAACAAGAAACTTATAAAAAGAGTTCGCGACATAAGCTAGTTGTACTAAAGAATTCATTACAAACTCCTCTAGGAAGTTACAAAAAATCACTAGGAAAGCCTTTGATTCCCCTTTCCTTGTAGGAAACAGAGACTCTCTAATTTGTCCGACCTCTATTTGTTGATCTGTTACAAGTACAAGCTAGCTCCTAAAAATCCAAGGCTTAAGAGACGAGCCCAGTTACGGGATCCGCAAAGAAATGGTAATACTGCAGCTTAGAAGTATTCTATTAGAAATTGCTTTTATTTCTACCTTATTCTCATCTTTATTTATCTGGTAACTTAACTCGTATTCTAGGCAAATGAAGACGTCCCCGCTAAGATATTAAGAAATACACACCCACTTCTCTTTTACTTTACCTATATTTGGTTGTGCTTAGTTTCTTTTAGTATTCTGCTCCTTTTTTATTATGTAAGTATCCCAGTGAGTGCTCTTCTCTCGCTCTCCAAAGGCATGATCTGGAAAGCACTACAGGAAGGAGTACTCACTAAAAAAAATGCCGTTCGTCCTTACTTTTCAACGTAGTGCATTCTCCTTGTTCCCTCTCTGACTAAGAAACAAGCATGTAATTCGAGGGGACTCTTAGATTCATGTGAATTCTTAGATTAGTTAGAACAGGTGATTTATAGTTGGGTTGGAGGTTAAAGGAGCTAAAATGCACTGGTTTCAGAATCAGGAATTAGCTGGAATTCCTTAAGGACTAAGAGCAAGCAAGATCAATCTTGTATTGTAACTAGATAGAACAAGAATATGAAAACAGCCTTATCCAAGCAAGCTTGCTTTATCTACAGCTTGAATTTTAGGAGTGCTTACCCTGTACTTACTCGATACGAAGTATAGTATCACCTCAACTTCTTTGTACTTAGCTTTCTAAACCTCTGGCTTTATTTACCTACATTACTAACTTCGAGAGTTAAGAAGAGTCCTTTATTACCCCATTTCAGCTCTGGGAACCAAAGAAAGATGAAGTCCTTTGGCCCTTAATCGTTCCTTTTGATTTCTTTATTACACCACTAGATCAGGAACATAAGAAAACAGCTCTTGCTTTATCGTAAACAAATTGACTTTAGCTTTAGAGATTTAGAAACAAAGGAACCAAAATTAAGGCAAACTCCTGACTTGTGAGCTACTTTTTATGAGCTCTTCTCTTAGTAGACACCTAAGCAAATAGCGCACGCTATGTATGTTACAGGTCTCATACCGCTTGTTGGAATAAAGAGGTTTTATACGGGCCAGTTTTGTATATGTAGTTTACCATGGATAACGCGTAATAAAGGGAACCTCCTCTAATTGAAACCGCTCTTTTGACAATAGCAATACTGTGCCTGTATTTTACAATCGCCTCAAGGCAGTTCCCTACTAGTAAGAATATTTAGATTCCTCTTAAGGATTCCCAAAGAAAGTAAACTCTTTCTAACCTTCATATAGATCCGGTTACACAAGAAAGCGGGGATATCATAACCCTGGCAATACTCGGACTCAGAACCCAAGATTTTTTTGTTTTAGGTCGAGGGGATTTACTTTGGGGGTCTCTAGTACACAAAAACTTCAATTAAAAAGCAAGTACTTTTAACTAAACAAACTCTAGATTATGAACTTCCTGTACCCTTCCATATAACTTAACCCAAAGCTTAACAGCAATGTATCTATTCTTTAAATCATTTTATACCTCAGTACTAGAAAATAAATCCAAAAGTGGAAAACAAATAACATTCACCGAGGATTCTTTACTTTGCTAATCTCTAATAGAATCTAGTTGGTTAAACCAAGTCTTATAACTAGCCGGAGAATAGTAAATAAGAAGAGTAGCCAGTATTCACAAGAAGGGTTAATGATATTTCATTGTAAGATAGTTTACGGATTATAGGTACCTCTTTAGACTTAATTGAAATTGCTAGACTTATAAAGGAGGGCCTTGCGCATCAAGTCTACGTAGGTACTACAATGAAAAGGTTACAGATGAAATGCTTTTTAGCCGTGCTTTGTAGTGCCCTATTTCAAAAGATTATAAACTTGTTAAAATGTATTTGAATACCCAGTCTATTATTTAAAAACCCGGCTCGACCGGCAATTCAATATTCTCAATCTCTTATTTAGCAATAAGTAACTTAGACCTCTTGTAGACTATCCAAAATACAATATCTTATCTGGCCCCTGCGGCCCTTTCCTGGGTTTTGCTAGATCCCTTTTAGCTATTATAACCAGGAAAGTGAACTCCCTGTTGTTAGATTGGTATATACTTGAGCCTTTAAATTACAATATAAAAAGCTCTCCAGTTCTTCTGGAAACTCTACAACTTATTAAAAACACAAAAATCGAGATCTTTATATGTTTGCTGCTACTATCGCAAAAGCTCAAATGTTACAGTAAGGGGTCTTCTTATTATACAAGAGCACCCCCTTGGGCATTATACTATTATCAGCTTTTAATACCTCCTTTCGCGTATCTTCAATGAGCAAGAGCGAGTATCTCCTTTAATATATGTTATATAAAGCTATGGCAAGCTAACAGGAGTTAATAGTATAGCTCATAATAATTGAATTTCTTAACAAAGTAGGACACTGAAATATGTAGGATAGTTCAAACTTAGTCTAAACTGGATCTAGAGGGGGCTTGAACTTGGGGATCCTATACACTCCATTCATATTAATAAAGAGAAATGGTAGGAATCTAGCTATAAAATTTTAGTTGTTAGAAGGGGAGGGGGGTAAGGGCACAGAGTTACTTATCTTAAAATTCTATATAATAGGAATTTGTACCCCAATCACTAGGATCAAAATTGAGATTAGATTAGAAAAGGTTATAAGTCTTTTTCTATATAAGGGAGAACCCGGTACAAAAATCTACAACTCAACAAAGGAATTTCTTACTTCGAGATTTTACTTTCTTGAGTATTGAAAACCCGTGATTTATGCTTAGTTTGATATAAGATTTTCCTATTTAGCCCAAGAATCCCTGCATTCTAAACCAATACTAAGACTTCTTTTAATTTAATATAGTTAGTAAAACAAGTAAAAACCTAAGCGATTGCTATTTATATGAGCTACCACTTTTCAAAGAATACTCCAGGATTCGTTTTACTAAAAAAGGGCCTCTACTCTAATATAAAAATACCAAAAAGGCAGTACAGACAAGGAGAGTTCTAATAGCAATAACCAATAAAAGAGAGATCCACACCTAGAAACTTTGATTATCTGGCCATTTTTCTTCTAGAAAAGCTAAGGTAAATGTCAGTAATCGCACTAATAAGTCAAGTCTTTTGAAAACCCCCACTTCTAGAGCTCTTGCCTCCATCTTTTTTATACTATGAGTAAGTCCTGCAGTCGATTCGAAACAATTAATTACCAAAATAGATCTACACTATATTATAGCTATCCGTTTAGTTATTCTCTCATTCCATTCTCTAGAGGGTCCTCTTCATGCGAGAATTGAATGTTGATGGAATATTAGATAGGGCTTAAAGCTAAGGGAAGCCCCTACTATTAGTCCTTCTTTTGAAGTATGTTCTCTTCTTTCAAAACCAGAGTTAAACACAATGTAGTGATCCGCTGCGCAATAAAAATCTACCATTTATTACTCGTTTAACAGAGAATAGAGTCTCCGGCACCCGGCCTTGAACCTTTTACACTTATAAAAAAGGAAGCTGCACTTTGTCATCAAAGGCATCAAAGGATAGGGTGTGGTATCGTACCGGTATGCCTATATGCAACTCCTAGGGAATAAAGGATTGTATTTAGAAAAGAACAATTTCTACAATTGTTTTTAGTCTAAAAGTATATAAGTTAGAACACTCGGTAAACTTCTTTACGCTAAAGGGAACTGAGGTCGAGTACTTAAGGTTACTCTTTCTCTAGTAAACTCTCAGTAATGAACATACTTGAACCCTGCGGCCGCTAGCTTATAAGCAGAATGTTCTACCAACTAAGCTATACACCCACAAAATGAAGAATAGCTGCATTTCGCCTGTTAAATAAGTCCATAGCCAATAGCAAAAAAATCTCTAATATTAATATTTAGTATATCTAAATACTACAAAACCCCACCAATGCAAGATGCATACCTCTTTACAAAACAAAAACTACAGCCAACCAATTTATAGGATATATTCTATAGCGAGTATAAATCCCTTTTCATGGCGAATACCTCTCAAAATTCTTAGCTAATTAATATGGAACTGTGGCAACGAAGAAAGGGTATTGCTACTGGAGAACCTAACCTGCCTTTTCATTAATATTGAATGAAGAAATTGTTATTAAAGTATATAAAATACCCCTTAAATAATATACACAAGAATCCGAGTTTGAATAAGCCTATAAATTCCTTATTAGGTCCCCCTTGGTCACCTCAATCTAATAACTGGGTTTGGTTAAGCCTAGCTCTGACTAACCGGTTCTAATACAAGAATTTTTCATATAAACGAAACCTTACAATTGAGATGTACGGGGGTACTCTATAAAGAGGTTAAACCCATTAACGAAAGGATCTATATATGTTAAAGACAAACAACTCCCGTCTTTGAAAAAGTCTCCGCATTCATTATTCATTTGAGTTAAGTCTCTTCTTTAAATTCTGTAAAACGAGTACTTTATGTACCAGTTTTACCACCAAAGAGTCCCTTATCGGTTGTTGACTAAGTAAAAAGTACATTTAATGAACCATACTTTATTATTTGAACATACAAGCGCGGTTCCTTTTAGTTCCCTTCTGATAATCAATTTCTAAGGGGCTGAGATACCTCAATTTTGTGGAGCAAAGTACTGAATTCTATATATTGATTGGAATCCTTCTGGGCTTCACTAAAGACTTCGCATTATTCTATACTTATACTACGGAAACCGGGTTTAAAGCTAAGTATTAGACTTTGCTAATTGCTAAAAAAGGAATATGACTTTTCTACAACGATAGGGACTAAAGCTAGGTTTTTTAAGAACCCTACATAGTTTATTAGTGATGGGGATACTCTTGGTATAGAACTTGAAAGAGCCTGTATCCTGTATTAGAATACAAAATGTATTAGAATAAAAAATGACCCCGAGCGGCACCCCCATTTTATTTGATTTTATATACTAGGGTATCCTCTAGAAATATAGTATCAGAAAGTTGACAAGATAGGGAGCTCAAGGGCTTTATCACAATAGAGTCATGAGTTATTATTAAGTACTAGATTTGCCGGATGAATTCGCAGTCTAGCTTAGCTAAGCAGAATCTTACTACTCTATTAGTCCAGTAATTTTCTCATTGAGTTTGATTAAAAAGAGAGGAAAAACCAGCTACATAATTAGGAAGAAGGTCGCCCTTTATTATACTTTTTCAAAATTACTGCGGTTTTACTATGTCAATAGGGGGTCCATTCAGAAAGCTTAATTCAAATCAATGTATTGAGGACCCTTTTAGCTTGTATATGGGAGTAACTAATGAGAAATCTTTTATGTAATTACTAGGATTAAGATTCTTATTCTAATTCTCGACTTTACCTTTCGTGTCCAGGGCAATGCAGTTAGTTATTTGCACATATAATGAATGGCTGGTCCTAATCTAGTTAATATCTTTCTGTTAGCGTAACTTTTTTTTTTATTTTAACTCTCAAACTAGGTGGAGCTCCTTCCTACATGAGAAATTACTTAAATACCCACAATCCTTCAAGCCCCTTTATAAAACTGAAACGCTTCAATGACGGGGGATCTAAAGGTTATACCACACTTTTGGCGCTATACTTTCCTTCACTTCATAAGTTTCCAGATTCCGCCACTACCTTATAGCTTTTTAGGTTTCCATTCTAACTCGAAATGGATCTACCCTGTGCGCATTGCTTTTATATATTATATATAGATAGATTTAGTTTAGAAATTCTCTTGAATAGTTTAATAGTAAAGTGAGTAGTTCTGTTTTTCCGAATGGTAGAGCAAGGTAATTCTCGTGCGAATTTCATAGGTTCAAGTTCAGTGAACCAAGGTAGAGGATCCAGTAAAGTCTTCAGGGCAGTCGAAATAAGAGCTTTTTTACCATCTCATAAAATTTTGACCAAATACGCCTTAATTTACTAATTTCCTTGATTTCAACATGAGGGCCGGCCCATAGGATTTTCTTTATTGGATTGCAACATAGCTTACTATATATACAAGATATAAGTTAATGCTCCATTTTCAGGAAAGCAAAGACTAACCCTAAAAGAAGACCCTTAAAATTATCCTACTATCAGTTGCTTGGTCATCTTTTATTCAATTGGCTTTATTTTTCCAAAACCTGTGCGTTCTAGAAACAAGGGTCAAGTTAGTTATTTAGAATTGAGATTAGCTGCATTGCTTGACACCAATGTTTACTCATTAAGTGTTTTTGGCTTTAGAGATACTCAGATAAACTGCTTAATATCCTCCTTTTTAGTTCTGAAAGAAAAAATATGTAAAGAAGTTAAGACTCATAAAAGCTGGACACAAAGATTAATATCTTATAAGTTAAGAACGCTTGCATAAGGATGGAGTCAGATACTTGTTACTTTAGAGGTCCTCTTCAATGAAAGGAAAGTTCAACTTTAATACATAGAAGGAGACCCTTATGTCATAGATGTAAAATAAAATTTATAACAAGCAGGAAAACCCCGAACCTTCCCTCGAGTATTCTTGCGGATTACACTTTTTTGAAAGAAACTTACTTAAAAATTTGCCGGAAAATGAGTACAACTACACGTTATAACAAAGTAAAGCTGTCCCATTCAAAGGAATTTTGCGCTTTTAGCTACTTTTTTTAGTAATATATGAACAATTTACCGAGCATTCTTCAATTGAACAATCCAAGCACTAAGAATTGCTCAGATTTGGGATAACAAAGCAATTCTCTTTTTTCTTTTCCTTGAACTATTATAAAAATGATTTGACTTTTCGAAAACGAGATTATAAATCATGTAAAAAGTACAAAATTTACAAAAAGTAAGCAGTTGAAAAAGGGGCTTATTAAAAGGACAATAATCGCCGGACTTGGGCCTGCTCCTGCTAGCTTAAAAACGCAATGTTCTACCGCTGAGTTAAGTAGGTCAAAAAACAGAGTAATAGAATATTAAAAGTAAGGTGTATATTGTTTTATAAGATAATGCTTTGTGAAAGGAAGGAGGTTTGACGGTCTCTTTTTTTCATCGACATGAAATTGAGAACTTTTCTTGTTTGGGCTGCTAATTAGGTTTCTTACTTGCTTCGTGAATGAAAAAGGAACTGTAACTCGAATACAAAAAAAAAAAAAGAGTACAATTCCCATTTGTTCTAGATTTACTGAACCTATTTGTTACCGATTTCCTAAAGAGTTCATTGGTTAGGCTCTTTTTTGTAGACCAAAAATGCAATTAAAGATCTTTTTTCTATTCACAGTTAAATCTTAAGTATTTTGCGAGGACTTCTCACTAAAGCTTTATTGTTTATAACAGGATCCATCCATTAGACAAAGCATTAAAAAGAGACATTAGTTGTACTGTACCAATTCAAGTGTAATGGAAACCAAAAAAGGGCGGCCTTTTTGGATTCTTAACTATCTAACTATTTCGTAGAATACTTCAAAACACAACCCTAATAAAAAACTAAAACGATTCGAACCCTTGCCATGCCGGTTATATTAACCGGTGCTTTAACCACTCGAAAGAAAGTCTAGAAACCGGAACACTTCTTCTTAACCTCCATAACTTTCTTTAGAGATGTACTTTTCTTAGTTGTAGTACGTTTCTTATGAAATAGACTCTTCCTAAGGCCCTTTCTTATCTTATCGGTGTTATGGGTCTTCTTGTTGCCTGCCAAAAGATTGGTCTCTGTAGCTATTGTCTTATACGTTACTATACTTATTGCAGTATTCTTAATCTCTAGTATTGTCATTACTAAAAAGTTTCTGTCTACAAGAGAAGCTTTTTTGGCTTTCCGTCAAAATTCTTAGGGTAGTTTTGAGCCCTATTATAAAGTATAAAAAGTAGGGATAGGCCTGCCTAAATGTATGCTAGATGTTACTAGGAGTCCCCTTTTGCCCCTTTTCTGTGAATCTATGAAATAATTTAGAGACTAGATATCCTTTTTGAAGGTAGCGATAAACCTAAAAATACACGACTTTAAAACCCTATTCGGTTACTAGAGGTTCCCTCGTTTCAGATTTCTTTTGCAAGTGTATCTGTAAGTCAATGATATAGGAAATCTCTTTTGTCGCGGTTTTGAAGGTGTATCAGTCCTGTCTTGGATATAATATTGCAGTCTCAGTGTACTATAGTTTTATTACTAAGAATATATAAAGTAGGTACTATTATCCAATTTAAAAAGTATAAATATGTTCTCTCATCCTGCATTTCTCTGTTGAATTACGAGAACTTCCTTTATTTATTGAAACTAAAAAATGCAAGTATTCCTCTTTAAATGCTGAGGGTTCAAACCCAATAAGTCTAAAATAGAGTTACTTTATATAAATATAGCTGTTTAACTAACGACCACTAAACCGTGTTATTGCTTTTTACTCACTGAGCAACATTTTCTTTTTTTTATTAATAATCTCTTCTAAGCTTCTGATCTGATGGGAAATGGTCTTACAGAATACTTGTAATAATATTAGCATTTGTTCTACTGAGCAGATGCCCCTTTGGCAAGAGAGGACTGGACGGACTAATGGGGCTTCAACTTAGAAGTAACCCCCTTTTCTTTTTTAAACTATAAACTTCGTTAGTACTTCAAAAAAGAAAAGCGGTTGAAGCAAAAATTCATCGACACAAGTGTCAAAGGGTTCATCCTATCGCAGCTCAAGAGGCATCAGAAGTTTTTTAAAGGATTCAAACAAAAGGTATACCGCACCGCACAGAAACAGAGCGCTAAATAAGCACACTATAACGATGGGGCTAGAATTCTTTCTTATTTGTATTTTCCTAAAGTAAGCTAAACTTCAATACTATCTTCGTGGGAAGCTGCTCTTATTAACTTACTTCATCGAACTAAAGGGTACGCGCCTGAGTTCAAGTCCTTTCTATAGTTAAGCTATAGTTAAGAAAGACAAAGTACGTAGAGAAGTATAAGCTTTTTTATAATATCAAATTTAACATACAATTTCATCGGTAACTGCTGCTTTCGGTATAGATCCTTTTTCTTTTATGTATATACTCACACTCAATCACTTCGTAAGGGCCCCCTTTTGTTTTTATTCATTAGTAGCTGTGGTAAGCTAAAAATTACAAGGTTTCCGCTATTTCTGGTATATGTATATTTTACTTCTATTTCAATTGCTTTCTTGTAAACCCGAGGTGTAGGTTTTACTTAAGTCCGATTAAGGACCCCACTCCGAACATTTTCCATGTAAAAAGGGTTTGAAAAAAAAAGGAATCCTTATTAATACGGATTCTTTTTTGGTACTACTCGACAAGGAAGAATTTTCAGAAACTCGTATTCATTTAGTAGAAGCGATGTTATTTCGTGCTATGAAATTAACTCACTTTATCTCCCAAGTCCTTTAAGGAAACCCGGTTAAAAAAGGCAAAGCGATTTTCACTCCTTAATAGAAACTTTATCATACTTGGCAAAACGTTAAAGCTTCGACCGGCAGCACATAGGTTCGAATCGGCTAATCATCATAGTCACACGGTCAAGATCTAAGT
>JAYMTG010000095.1:0-21633 GCA_036897565.1 Pelargonium exstipulatum | reverse complement strand
GGATCTATTATGACATAGCTCCGAGGAGCTTAACGGACCCTTTTCAATTTGATCAAACCTTTTGGGGCTTTGAATTGCCGAAAAAAACCTTTTTTCGGGCAACCTAGTGTATTCATATTTCAATTAGAAATTGATAGAGGAGGCTGTCTTATGTCTTACATAAAAAAGAGAAATTAAGAACTCTTATGATTATGATTTGATTCCAAATCACGCAGGCAATCATTCGTCAGTACATTACTAAAAGATATTCGACTATCTATTCAATAGTTAGTCATTCGAAGGTGATTTTGAATAACAGAAAAAAGAAAAAAAGAGAATATATATTCTTGACTCTATCTGTCTATCCTTTCTCCCTACGAAATGTCAGACGAAATAGAACGTGTTTTAGAAGGGATATCAAAAAATTATTTGATTGGGTCTTCCCAGAAAAAGGATATCTTTTATTTGGATTTGACTGACAAAGACAATAAAGAATTCATTCTAACAAAGAGAATTCACCCTAACTCAAATCCAAATCAATACGAATAAAATAGATACAGAGAATAAAGAAACAGATTCTTCTTTTCTTATTCGAAACGCCTCGTAATCTTCAACCAATTCTGCGCTTCAATATAATTACCAGGAGTAAGTGCTATAGCTTGTTTCCAATACTCAGCAGCTTGGTCGAACCAAGCCTCCGCAATTTCGGAATCTCCCTGGCGAATGGCCTGTTCGCCCCGGTCGGAATAGGCGGGTCAATTCCTTCCCCTAGAACCGTACTTGAGGGTTTCCTACCTCATACGGCTCCGCAATCCATTCTTTTGGTTTTTCTTTTTTTGTGAATCTGCCCTATTGAATTCAATAGGATTCCCAATGGATCTATCTCAGTTATTTAGGATTAACCAAAAGAGGCGAATTCCATGAGTTTCAAACTTTCATTTTGATTAATGATTGATTTGAGTTTTATCTCTTTTCCTACCCTCAAAAGAATAAAGCATGGGTCTTTTCGCTATTATTTTATTCTACTTCTGAAAGGTAACTATCTCAGTTTCAGAGAGAAAGAAATGAATATAGAATCCTTGAAAAAGGATTTTCTTTTCCTTCTGATGAAGAAAAGCCTTCCTATCTTTGGGATCTGATGCTACGCCGCTGCTCAATACCTTAATCTTAGGGGATCCGCTCGATTACATAAGCGAATTCCTAACTTTTATCTCATCTCATATCATGAGATAAGTAATAAGTAAGCAGTTCTTATTGTCTAAGCTCGGCTCAAAACCTCGCAAATTGATCCTTACGGCGCTTCCTCTATCAATTAGATCCTTTATCCATAGAATCTAAGTATATAGGCACATCTCTTTTTCTTATTTCGACTTATACGAACTTTCTTTGCTACAGCTGGTAAAAATCGTTGTTTTGGACGATGCATATGTAGCAAGCCTTTTTTTGTTTTAGTATTTCATAGGGGATTTGATACTACCTTTCTTTCCCTTTTTTTCTTTCTATAGTGGAGATAGCCGCACGTAATGACAGATCACAGCCATATTATTCAAAGCTTGTGGTAAGAACGGGTTTCGCTCGAGTGCCCGAAAATAATATTCCAAAGCTTTCGTATGTTCTCCGTTACTTGTATGGATAAGGCCTATGTTATATAGGATATAACTTCGATCATAGGGATCCATTTCTAGTCGCATCGCTTCATAATAATTCTGCAAAGCTTCCGCATAATTTCCTTCGGATTGAGCCGACATCCGTTACGGTCGTCATTCGATTTCAGGAATCTCCGTTCCAAAACCGTACGTGATATTTTCATCTCATACGGCTCCTCCCTTAACTTATGTGCATAATGAGAATGGTACACGAAATCAAAAAAGATTGAAATTGTCTCATTATTAACTGAGCGGGGTTAGTGTTTTTACAAGAAATCACTAGCCAACCTTCCTTCAAAATCTTTTTTCTTAACATCAAGTGTATTGGTACCCGATAAAAAAAAGGGCGAATTCTAAAAATTGAATTGTCCTCAACGCCTCCTAATTTCTGGGAATGGGGCACTTTCAACAGTCTTCGATGGTTATACGTGTATTCAAAGTACGAACGAGATGGGTGTTTCTTGTCCCAACCATTCTTTTTAGCCCTGATCCCGATAAGGATAAGGGGTCATTTATAACAAAGGTTTCGTGTTGTTGATTCCTAGACGTAGTGCTTCTTCTCCTCTGCCGCCCATTGGGACTAGTCGAATAAGGTTCACCCACATTTATAGAACCTACAAAGGTCTAACCTTTCGCTCAATACTAGAATCAATCCACAATTGAAGCATCTGAGGTTGCATTAATCGGGGATACACGACAGAAGGAATTGTTTTTATGTTATTGAAAAACTTCACCTTCAACAAGCGAAGATTTACTGAAAAAAAAAGATTTTTTTTCTTTCTATTTTCTATCCAGAAATGTCTTTCTCCTAAGTATAAGTACGGATAGCGGTAAAAAAAAAATCAAATCACACCATCTCTGTAATAGGTAAAAGCCTCTCTTTCTCCTGGGCTTGTAGGAATTATTCGTAATAAGATGTTGGCTACAATTGAAAAGGTCTTATCAATAAAATTTCCATTTATCCGTGATCTAGGCATAGGGAGCAATCCATTCTATAATTCTTATTATTTTCTCTTGCGAGAAAACGATCCCATAAACAAAGGGATCGTACAGTGCAAAATAACATAATAAGACAAATTCTTATTATCGTCCTTATTTTAAGGCGGATATAGTTGAACGGTACAATCTCTCCTTGCCAAGGAGAAGACGCGGGTTCGATTCCCGCTATCCGCCCAGCGATTTTCAATCGTCTCCCGGGAGTCCTTTGAATTTTCATTCAAATTCAAAAGGATCTCCCCCTACCTCACTCCCGCTATTCTAAAAGGGGTTCCGTAAAGTAAAATACTTCGTAGTTACGGGAGGGAGTATACTTCTTACGATTAACATCAAAATCAAATACGGTCCATATTTTGCGACAAATGCTTCGGAAGACTTCTTTTTGAAGTCTTCGGTGATATTACGTAAAATCACCACATAATGGTAGGTTTCAACTAACCGAAACCCTAAAAGTCCTAGTTTCCACCTAATGGCTCTTAGAAGTCGGAAAACCTGCCTTTTTGGAACCCTCAAATCCAAAACTGTAAGCTCTTTCATAAACGAGCTTATATGTTTTCTCAAGAGAGAGAAGAGGATAGACACCTCCTTTATATAGATTAGAGGTAGAATAACCTGATTGTAAGGGGACTCTTTAGGGAATACCGAAACGAAATTATATGGGGTAAGAATAAGGTCGTACTCTAAAATTTTACTAGTAAATAGAATGAAATGAAATGGGCTTTCCACTATTTTAAGATGTGTCCAACGTGCATAGTTGATACGGTTTATTACGATTAAGTCATATGAAAGTCTCATAATTTTCAGAAGGATTTTCGCCAAAAAGGCGAAGAATCCTTCGCCCAATGCCAAGAGTCTCACTTGGAATGGACTAGGACTAAGTACCGAAGAGACAATTAGCTCTGTCTGGGCCTGAGTCAAGTTAAGGGTTAAAAGTTCATAAAGTTGTCTTCGTAAGCCAGTATGGAATTCCCTTACCTTTCCTAATACCAAAACCCCCAGTACCCCAGCCATTGTTGGATCATATAGTAACATCATAAGTTTGCTAAGGATGGGCCAAAGCAAACAGAAGATGAAGTAGAGTCCTTCTCTGCTTAGAGCTATCACAAGGAGACCTACTTCTAATAGGTTCAGTATAAAGTGAATAGGTACAATTACAAGGAGTGTAATCAAAATCCCAACTGCCAGGAATTCAATTACTATGGTTATGACTATACCATAACGACGATATAAACCTCGTCTACTCATTAGACATTTGTATTTCATAACTCGATAAAACCTCGAGTTGTTATTTTTTTTGTTTATCATAAGACGACGTGACCCCCCTTTTGGATCTTAAAACTAAATTAAAACTGAACTCTAGTGGATCATTACGATCATTACGGTGGAAGAGAATCCAATATAAAAAAAGACACAGGGAGTGGGGAGTGCCACTCTTATCTTATCTTAACGGTAAAAGAATTAGAGCAATATTTAGACTATACTAGACTATACAAGACAAGACAAGGGACCTACTTATGGCTATTCTCTGATCAGGGTTGAATGGGCCTCTCTATCTGTACAACAATATTATCCCTTTTCAAGAGTCTTGTCAATCGGCTATTCTCTGATCAGGGTTGAATGGGCCCCTCTATCTGTACAACAATATTACTACTTTTATACAGAATTTTCAAGGGGCTCCTCTCTGATCAATGATCATCAAAATGGATAGAAAAAGAAATTGGGAAATTGGATTGAATCTTTTTTTATTATCGAAAGAAGCATTCCTTTTTTGAATACTAAAACGAGCTTTTTGAAGTCAACCGGCGGATATAGTTGAACGGTACAATCTCTCTTTCCCAAGGAGAAGACGCGGGTTCTATTCCCGCTATCCGCACAGCGATTTTCAATCGTCTCCGGGGAGGAGATTGGATTTTCATTAAAATTCAAAAGGATCTCACCCTAAAAGTGACGGGTGGGAATATACTCCGAAGGAGTATGATCCCAATCAAATAGCACCCGTATCTTTCAGAAAAAGCACGGGGAGACTTCTCTTTAAAGTCTCTGAAAAGAGAAGTCAAAATTATCCCATAGAACGAGGTTTCAACTATCCGAACTACTAAAATGAATAGTAGGTATTGATAGGATTTTCCTATTTGGGAAAAAACCGTACTTGGGAGGGTAAAATAGAGAAGGGTGTCGATAAACGAGGTTCTCTGGCTATCGAAGATAGAGAACCACGCATCCACCTCCTCTACCCTGACTATAGGAAGGACAATCCCATTTTCAGGGAAAAAAACTTTCCCTGGAAACAGAATCAAACGGAAGTTTGATCCCATTACCGCCATTACCGTCTGTTTCAAAAAAAAGAAACAGAATGATAAAAATCTTTTCATTCTGAAAATCATTTCAGAAGCGGAAAAGAACCCTTGGCGCAATGCCAAGAGTATCTGACTAATAAAGGTCCCTACCAAAGATACCAGATGGTTCAACTTTGGCCCAGCCAGAGTCAAACCAACCGTTTTCAAATCGGCGGTCAGCTCTTTTTTTACAAAAGAAAGTAAGGACCTTACATCCTTTAAGAAAAGAGCCGCTATTGCTACGAAAAGATATGCAATAGCTATGAAGGGAGACACTATTGTCCAGAAGGCTTTTTGCCTATATAGAAGGACCATATAGACAATTACCTTTTTAAGAAAGGGCCAGCTCAAAAAGAGTAACAAATACAATCCCTGTTTGATCAGGTAGAGTAGAATATTCGCCATTTCTACTCCGTTATATAAAGTGTATAACGGAACTACAATAACTATTGTAGTCAATATTAGTCCCGCTATTACCTTCATCGCTCTACGAGCGAGTCCGTTAATAGACGACTTTCTAATGTTGAGTTTCCTTATTTGTTTACGAAAAGCCTTTCGTAAATTTTTCCAATTTTTTGCAGTCATTGCTCCTCCTTTGCCCTTTAAGGTCTTTATTTATTTTTTTTTTAAATTGTCAACCTCCACACAACTACAGGTAGTTAGGGAGTTTTTTGCACAGAAAAGGGAAAAAGGAGAACCCAACCCTTAACCCTTATCTGCATATCGGCAGACTCTTTCACTTTGCCCAAAGTGAAAAGGCATAAAACATGCCGCCAGATTTATTATCCTTCGAATGTTTAGGTTTGTCAAGCTAAACACAACTCCAAGGAGTTTTTTGCACAGAAAAGGGAAAAACGGAGAACGGGACTACAATGACTAGGAGCCATCGGCGAACCGAAACCTTAAACCTTCCTTAACCCTTATCTGCATATCGGCAGACTCTTTCACTTTGCCCAAAGTGAAAAGGCATAAAACATGCCGCCAGATTTATTATCCTTCGAATGCAAGGGTTTGTCAAGCTAAACACAACTCCAAGGAGTTTTTTGCACAGAAAAGGGAAAAACGGAGAACGGGACTACAATGACTAGGAGCCATCGGCGAACCGAAACCTTAAACCTTCCTTAACCCTTATCTGCATATCGGCAGACTCTTTCACTTTGCCCAAAGTGAAAAGGCATAAAACATGCCGCCAGATTTATTATCCTTCGAATGCAAGGGTTTGTCAACCTAAACACAACTCCAAGGAGTTTTTTGCACAGAAAAGGGAAAAAAGGAGAACCCAACCCTTAACCCTTATCTGCATATCGGCAGACTTTTCCACTTTGCTTAAAGTGAAAAGGCATAAAACATGCCGACATACTTATTATCCTTCGAATGCAAGGTTTTGTCAACCTAAACACAACTCCAAGGAGTTTTTTGCACAGAAAAGCTATCAAAAAGGATAGACCAAGCTGTCATACCTAAAAGTCTATATAATAATTATATATTTAATTTTTTATGTCAAGTAAACCAAAAACCACCCCTTGGAGTTGTGTTTATGTTGACAATTTTCAAAAACTGTTCATACTATAATCATAGTTATGATGGCAGCCGGGACAGTATGCCCCCATCGTCTAGTGGTTCAGGACATCTCTCTTTCAAGGAGGCAGCGGGGATTCGACTTCCCCTGGGGGTGGGGTACTAGGAAAGGAAGTTGAGTATGGATTATTCACAAGCCTAGAATTTCTTCTTCTAGGGTCGATGCCCGAGCGGTTAATGGGGACGGACTGTAAATTCGTTGGCAATATGTCTACGCTGGTTCAAATCCAGCTCGACCCAAGAATTCGTTGATCCATCATGAAATGGCACAACGCATTTGTTTTCCTGAAATGCGGGTTTCTTCTTCGGTTTCCTTATTTTCTTTATTTTCATTTTTTTTGTTCCCGCAAAGAAAGGAAAAGAAATGAGAGTGAAAAGGTGCCACAAAGTCACTATAAAAAAGTCTTTTTCCAGTGAAAGTCAGTCGATTTGGCAATAACGAAAGGAGTACTAGGCATCCATGCCACTCTCACTTAATGTCTTGGGATTGTAGTTCAATTGGTCAGAGCACCGCCCTGTCAAGGCGGAAGTTGCGGGTTCGAGACCCGTCAGTCCCGACGGATTCAAATTCAATAAAAAATACATGAATTTTTCTTTCTCTTTTCTGCTAGGGGGTCGAAATTGCATAATTTCAGTCCCGGAGGGATCATTCTTTTTTTATGTTTCGCTTCGCAAATTTCTTTTCTCATTTCATTCTTTTCCAAATAAATAAGGAAAGTTCCAGTACTTCGCCCAGTACTGATCAAGAGGAAATATACATATGCAAATTCCTGCAATTATTCGTAGCATGCTATTTAGTCTTCCAAGAAAGACTCTACTCGACTCGTTCTGGTTTTTTTCAACTGCTCCCAACACGCACTATAGAATAGAGTATCATATGTTTACCGGGAACACATACAAAAATGCAATTCCGTTCTTGTACAATAAAAAACAAAAGAAAATGACATAGTCAATACTACTCTTTTTCTACTTTTAAAAGGAAGAAAAGTATCCTCTTTTCCAGCTGCTCTTTGGTCTAACGTCAATTACTAATACTAACTTTAATGTGAAACAACCTATCTCATTCCAATTTCACACTGAATTTTTGGTATATGCATTTCTTTACTAATTCAGGTAAAGAAAGAGGAAGATATTAATAAAAAAAGGGGAAAGAGCAAACAAACGCCCTTCTCTTATCTTAGAACTTAGAGATAGAGGAAATGAGTAATCCAAGGGTATTGTCGAAGAAAGAACAAGCATTCAAAAGTGAAGTTAGAACTTAACTCCAGCGGAAAGATGGCTAGATGCTATTTTCTTATATTTTCTCGGATAATTTCCGAGAATTATAATTGTTGTAGTTGTACAAGGAAGGCGGCGTGTTTTTTTTATAGAGAAGAAAGTAAAAAAAAAAAAGGAAAGGAGTTTTTGATTGAATCAGAAATCGAATTTTAGATGCAGTATGGATAAAAGATCTTCCTATGTTATACTATTTAATTCTTGACGATGAGTTGATTTGATAGGTCAGATATTGTTATTCTGATATTGATCAGATTTTATATCATCGAGATTTAATGTAATTCATCCGATTGCATTTCTAGGTGAAAGGTTTTTCATCTCTATTCTATGGGATTAAATCCCGAGTTATTTTGAAGTAAAAAAAGAAAGGATGAGATTATGGAAGTCAATATTCTCGCATTTATTGCTACTGCATTGTTCATTCTAGTTCCTACGGCCTTTTTACTTATAATTTACGTAAAAACAGTTGGTCAAAGCGATTCATTTGAATAAAACTCGGCTTCTTATAGAAGAAGCCAGAAAAAAGATTCCAATTTCGTGTCTGAAATGAAAGGAGCGAACTCGAATCAACATTACATTAGACTCTTAGTCTGGTAGAAAGAAATATTCATATATTTCTTTCTACCATCCAGAAATTTTGATTGTAATGTACAAAGGTTTACTTTTTTTTTAAGGATATAACCGGCTTAATATTTAATATAGAGAAACTCACAGTAGGTATCCTACTATATATATGGTATATATAATGTGCATACCACCCCAATTTTTTTTTCAAAGTTAAAAGGGGGAGCTGCTCGCTCTCACTGTCCATTCGCCTGTACCCCGCTTACTTTCAAATCGAAATACAAGCATGGGGTGAAATCTTTTTTTGATTGAAAGAGTATTATTCATATAGAATATTCCTAGAATACATTACTTCGCGATTAGAATTTTGAAAGAACTCCATTTTTTTTTTTCAATTTTTGAAAAAATTGGAATTACTAAATTAATAATAATACAAAAAAGGCTTTGCAGAACGCTTTCTAAAAAATGAATACAGTTTAGTTGAATTCCTCAACCCAATTAGTAGTAACCCTAAAGTCCACTTCTTCCCCATACTACCAGTGAAAGGGAAAATGTAAAGACTACCATTAAAGCAGCCCACGCGAGACTGACTATATCCATGTGAATTCTGTCCTCTATCTCTTTGAAGGAATTTTCTCATTATTGTTCACTAATAATAGTGAAATTAGTGGCAAAGAGTCAAAAAGGAATTCCCGTCTTTTGTTGATCAGGCGACACCCAGATTTGAACTGGGGAACGAGGATTTGCAGTCCCCCGCCTTACCGCTCGGCCATGTCGCCAAAAGGATACCAAATAGATGCAAATATTCGGCTTTTGTTTCTGTTTAGGGAGAGGGATTCCTTAACTTCTTTTTTGAATATTAGACTTGTATCTTGAATCTTAATGCCTTGCCTAAAAGAAACCCCTACCTCTCTTTTGGTAGGGAATCCATCCCTTGTATAGTATCTTAAAAGATACTCTACCCCCCTCTTTCTTTTCTTTCCTTATTGACTTTCCTTATTGAAAGGAAAAAGGAAAGTGTGTATTTTCGGTCGCAAAAACCAAACAAAAGGAATCCTTAACTATTGTCCGTAAACTCCAGGATGATTCTTAGATTTGAATTTCAAACCGTCTTTCCCTGCGGATACTATTGATATAAGACAATATCAGTGGATACATAACGAAACAAAATCAGCTTTTCTTTTTTTGTTTCAATAATTGGAATTCTAACATCAATGATGAGTATTTGTAAACCCCAAAACATAAGATGTTACACAAATGTGTAAACTTGAAACAAGTATCATCTTTGTAGATGATACCTTTAGGGAATTCTAGCGAAAGTACCGTGCTTTGATTTTTTCATTGAATAGAAAATCGAAATTTGGATAGAGCACGACACGCTTCAATCGTATTCTACCCCAAAATAGGTAAAAAGCATCTCTCTTCTCTGCCAATCCTTTTTTGAACAACAGAATCCGCGAATAGGTGCTAAAAAACTCAACTCTATCTTGTTTCTGATTCTTATGTCTTTATTATCGCCCCGAACAGATTCAATCGCGAATTCATTTATTATTTGTCTGGTATCCAATGGGATTGGATATGGAATAGCATAATAATGGTAGAAATGAAATGATTTTTTTGTTTTTGATATTCTATACAAAACCCCATCGGTCCAAGTGACTTTTATCAATTCCTTTCTATTCGTATCTGTTTCAAATTCCAATTTGCCATTCTCTTCATTTCTCCGTCCATACGTATTTCGTATATTAAATGTACGGGGTTGAGTCAAATTTCATGTGATTTAGTATAGTAAACGGAATCTAAATTCCATCATTGTTAGATCGCTCCATATGATTGGATGAAGAATGAGCCAATAATGGGATTTTTTCGATAAAAGGGGGATTCAAAATGCTTGGCGATAGAAATGAAGGAATGGCTACAATCCCTAGGCTTAATCAAATACAAATTGAAGGATTTCATAGGTTCCTTGCTGAGGGCTTAAGAGAAGAACTTTCTAAGTTTCCAAAGGGAGATTTTCTAAAAAATTGGAGAGACGAAGACATAGACTTTCAATTCTTTTCGGAAAAATCTTATTTGGTAGAACCGTTGATAAAGGAACGAGATGCTATATATGAATCACTCACCTATTCTTCTGAATTATATGTATCCGCGGTATTCCTTTGGAAAAACAAAAGGCCGATGCAAGAACAGACCGTTTTTCTTGGAAACCTTCCTTTAATGAATTCCCTGGGAACTTTTATAGTAAATGGAATACACAGAGTGGTGGTCAATCAAATATTGCAAAGTCCGGGTATCTATTACCGATCAGAATTGGACTATAAGGGATTTACGGTCTATATCGCCACCATAATATCAGATTGCGGAGGAAGATTAAAATTACAGATTGATAGAAAAGGACGTCTATGGGCTCGCGTGAGTAGGAAACAGAAAATATCTATTTTAGTTCTATTATCGGCTATGGGTTCGAATCTAAAAGACATTATAGAGAATGTTTGCTACCCTGAAATTTTTCAGGCTTTTCTGGATAAAAAATTGAACGAAAATTTTGGGTCAAAAGAAAATTCGGTTTTGGAATTGTATCAAAAATTTGTTGACGCAGGCGGATATACAGAATTGAATGATACTATATATATAGAATTACGAAAAAAATTCTTTCGCCAAAGGTGTGTATTAGGAAGGCTTGGTCGACAAAATATTAACCGAAGATTGAATCTTGATATACCCCAGAACATCACTTTTTTGTTACCCCGAGATATATTGGCAGCCACAGATCATTTGATTGGAATGCAATTTGGAATGGGTACACTTGACGATATGAATCATTTGAAAAATAAACGGGTTCGTTCTGTAGGGGATCTCTTACAAGATCAATTCGGATTGGCTCTTTTTCGTTTAGAAAAGGCGGTTAACGCGACAATAAAGAAAGCTTTTGAAAAGAAAAGAAGACCGATCCTTCAGAATTTGGTAACTTCAACTCCATTAACAACCACTTATGAATCTTTTTTCGGATTAAACCCATTATCTCACATTTTAGATGGAACGAATCCATTGTCCCAAACAGTTCATAGGAGAAAATGGAGTTATTTGGGTCCTAGGGGATTGACAGCACGAACTGCAAGTATTCGAATACGCGATATTCATCCTAGTTACTATGGACGCATTTGCCCCCTTGACACATCTGAAGGAATCAAGGCTGGCCTTACGGGATCTTTAGCAATTCATGCGAGAATCGGTGATTTTGGGTCTCTAGAAAGCCCACTTTACGAAATCTCCTTGAAATCAAAAAAGATCCGGATGCTTTATTTATCCTCAAGGAAAGAGGACTACTATATGATCGGGATAGGGAATGCTTTGGCACTGAATCAAGGTATTCAGGAAGAACAGATGATTTCGGCTCGATACCGTCAAGAATTCCTGACTATTGCATGGGACCAGGTTCATCTTCGAAGTGTTTTTCCTTTTCAATACTTTTCTATTGGAGTTTCTCTCATTCCTTTTCTCGAGCATAATGACGCGAATCGGGCTTTAATGAGTTCAAATATGCAACGACAAGCAGTTCCGCTTTCTCGGTCCGAGAAGTGCATTGTTGGAACTGGTTTGGAAGGCCAAGTGGCTCGAGACTCCGGGATGACCCTTATAACTGAAAACGCGGGAAAGATCATTTCTACCCATGCTGACAAGATCCTTTTATCGGTCAATGGAGAGACTCTAAGCAGTCCATTAGTTTTGTATGAACGTTCCAACAGAAATACTTGGATACATCAAAACCCCCAGGTTTCGCGGGGTAAATGGACTAAAAAGGGACAGCTTTTAGCGGACGGTGCCGCTACGGTTGGGGGTGAACTCGCTTTGGGGAAAAACGTATTAGTAGCTTATATGCCATGGGAAGGTTACAATTTTGAAGATGCGGTACTCATTAGTGAGCGTCTGGTATATGAAGATATTTATACTTCTTTTCACATACGGAAATGTGAAATTGAGATTTTTGTGACAGATAAAGGCCCCGAAAAGATCACTAGAAAAATACCGCATATAGACGACCATTTCCTACGAAATTTAGACAAAAACGGAGTTGCAATCTTGGGATCTTGGGTAGAAGCGGGCGATATTTTAGTAGGTAAATTAACACCTCAACTGGTGGACGAATTAGCTCCGGAAAAAAGGTTAGTAGGCGCCTTGTTTGACGCTCCGATAGCCGCTTCAAAGGAAACTTGTCTAAAACTGCCTATAGGTGGGAGGGGCCGGGTTATTGATGTGAGATGGATCCATAAAGGTTGTAATCCAGAAATGATTCGTGTATATATTTCACAGAAACGTCAAATCAAAGTAGGCGATAAAGTCTCCGGAAGACATGGAAATAAAGGGGTCGTTTCCAAAATTTTGCCTATAGAGGATATGCCTTATTTGCAAGACGGAAGGCCTATTGATATGGTCTTCAACCCATTAGGAGTACCTTCGCGAATGAATGTAGGACAGATCTTTGAATGCTCGCTCGGGTTGGCGGGGAGTCTTCTAGATAGACATTATCGAGTAGCACCTTTTGATGAGAGATATGAACAAGAGGCTTCGAGAAAACTCGTGTTTTCTGAATTATATGAAGCCAGTAAGCAAACAGGGAATCCATGGGTATTTGAACCCGAGTATCCGGGAAAAAGCAGAATATTGGATGGAAGAACGGGAGATTCCTTTGAACAACCTGTTATAGTGGGACAGTCCTATATATTGAAGTTGAGTCATCAAGTTGATGATAAAATACATGGGCGTTCCACTGGTCGTTATTCACTTGTTACACAACAACCCGTTAAGGGAAGGGCCCTGGGGGGGGGACAGCGAGTAGGAGAAATGGAGGTTTGGGCTCTAGAGGGATTGGGGGTTGCTCATATTTTACACGAGATGCTTACTTATAAGTCTGATCATCTTAGAACTCGCAAACAAGTAATTGGTACTCTAATGATTGGAGGAGCGCTATCGAAACCTGAGCCTGAGGATGAGAATGAGTATGCTCCAGAATCCTTTCGGTTGCTTGTTCGAGAACTGCGAGTTTTGGCCCTAGAACTGAATCATTTCCTTGTATCTAAGAAGAACTTCCAGATGAATAGGAAGGAAGCTTAATCGGAATGACTCGGAATTTCTTTTCTATGATCGATCAGTCTAAACACCAACAACTTCGAATTGGGTTAGTTTCTCCTCAACAAATAAGTGCTTGGGCCAATAAAACCTTGCCCACTGGAGAGATAGTCGGAGAGGTGACAAACCCTAAACCTTTTTATTATGATAAATATCGTAAAACAAATACCCCAGTAATGGGTGGATTGTTTTGTCAAAGAATTTTTGGACCTATAAAAAGTGGAATTTGTGCTTGTGGAAAGTATCGTGAAATCGGAGATGACAAAGAAAAGAGAACATTTTGCGAAGAATGCGGAGTCGAGTTTGTTGATTCTCGGATACGAAGATATCAAATGGGCTACATAAAACTGGGATGCCCCGTGGCCCATAGGTGGTATTTGAAGCGTCTTCCTAGTTATATCGCCAATCTTTTAGATACACCTCTTAAAGACTTAGAAAATCTAGTATACCGCGATGTGTGATTTGATCGAAATTCAGATTTGACAGATTTGGAATGAAAAACTGTCACCCTACGAATACGAATTAGGATGCCCGGATCTGACATGTCTCTTGTGAGGAGGAACATGAAGCTCAGAACTATGGGTGTATTAAATACCCCCAATAGAAGGGAATTGGTCTATGGTCGATTCAGTAACAAAAAGAAAACAATAGAAATTGAATTTCGAGTTGTATTGTACCTCGTGAAAAAGACTTCTTTCTTTCTTTTGTGCAAAACATTCCTTATCTTTTAGAAAGAAATTCCATTTTGTTTATGTTCAAGTAAGCAACTAGTTTATGGTTCCTGAAGTCTATCCATCGCATATAGTCTTTCATTTTAAAGGCAAGGCCTTTTGCCATAACCGTCGAGGTGACATAGGGACCTAAAAGATCAAAGGGAGCGATATATAGACAAGTAAAGTCCTTTATGAATTCCAAGTTATTCCTTTAGAGGGATTCATCATTCGAAGGGAAGTAGACTACTCAACAATTTCGCATTTCATTTATGTCGCTATTTGAAATTGAATGAAAGAATTCCTAAAATCAAAATCAAAGAACAAGGAATCAATGAAATGTTGCTTGTGAGAACTTGAGTAAAGAGTAGTTTGGGGTTTTCTAGAATTTGAAAGCAAGAACTCCTATATCTTCAGATAGTGTAACTACTTGAGCCGGATGAGAGGAAACTTTCACGTCCGGTTTTGCGGGGGGGCCTAGAGGATCCTATCCCAATTTTGTTTTTGCTGGGTCTCTAGGTAAAAAACCCACTTTCTTACGATTACGAGGGTCCTTCGACGAATCTAAAACCAAATCCTGGACCGATACCCTCTCCCTTTTTTTTACGACCAAAGGCTTCCTAAAATTTCGAAATCGTGAAATTTCTGCTGGAGCAGGCGCTATCCGAGAACAATTGGCCGATCTAGATTTGCGAGTTATTATAGATTCTTCGTTGGCAGAATGGGAAGTTTTAAAGGAGGAAGGGAAAGAGGGTACAGAATCGGAGATTCAGAAAAGGGAAAGAAGAAAGCGCTTTTTGATTAGACGCATAGAATTAGCTAAGCATTTGCTTCTAACAAATGTAAAACCTGAATGGATGGTTTTATGTCTATTACCGGTTCTTCCCCCCGAGTTGAGACCGATATTTAAGATATCTGAGGTTCAATCAATAAGTTCGGATATTAATAAACTCTATCAAAAGGTTCTTAAGAAGAACCAGGCTTTTCACAGGTTCTTAATATCTAGTAAATATGCGCCAAGTTCCTTAGTAACGGGTTACGAGAAAGAGCTACAACAAGCTGTGGATACACTTCTTGATAATGGAAGAAGCGGACAGCCAAAAAGGGATTATCATAATAAGGTTTACAAGTCGTTTTCAGAGGTAATTTCAGGCAAAGAGGGGAGATTTCGTGAGACTCTGCTTGGCAGACGGGTTGATTATTCGGGGCGTTCTGTCATTGTTGTAGGCCCCTTACTTTCATTAGATCAATGTGGATTGCCTCGTGAAATAGCAATAGAGCTTTTCCAGACATTTGTAATTCGCTGTCTAATTAGACAGCGCTTTGCTCCGAACATAAGAACTGCTAAGAAGCAAATTCGGGAAAAAGAAAAATTTGTATGGGAAATACTTGAGCAAGTTGTGCAGGGGCATCCTGTATTGCTAAATAGAGCACCTACTTTGCATAGATTAGGTATACAGGCCTTCCAACCCGTTTTAGTGAAAGAGCGCGCTATTTATTTACATCCACTCGTTTGTAAAGGATTCAATGCAGACTTTGATGGGGATCAAATGGCTGTTCATGTCCCTTTATCCTTGGAGGCTCAAGCGGAGGCTCATTTACTTATGTTTTCTACTATGAATCTCTTGGGTCCGGCTATTGGAGATCCCGTGTGCGTACCAACCCAAGATATGCTCATTGGGCTCTATATGTTAACAAGTGGGAATCGTCGAGGTATTTGTGCAAATAGGTATCATTTGTGGAATCGCAGAACCTATCAAAATGAAAGAATTGACGATAAGAACTATCGGTATACCAAAGGAAAAGAACTCCTTTTTTTGAATTCCTATGATGCAATTGGAGCTTATCGACAGAAAAGAATCCATTTAGATAGCCCTTTTTGGCTCCGGTGGCGACTAGATGGACTCCTTATTGTTTCAAGAGGAGTTCCTGTCGAAGTTCATTATGAATCTTTGGGTACCCATCATGAGATTTATGGACACTTTCTAATAGTAAGAAGTGTAAAAAAAGAAAAGGGTTGTATATACATTCGAACTACTGTTGGTCATCTTGTTCTTTATCGAGAAATCGAAGAAGCTAGTCAAAGGATATCTCTGATCTCAAATCAGGGAAGGTCGATATAGCGAGAGGTTTCCAACCATGTAAACCCATTGTGGAATCCTACTCAACGGAATAGGGAGGTCTTTATGAAAGAAGAGGCCAATCTGGCCTTTCACAATAAAGTAATAGACGGGCCTGCTATTAAACAACTTATTAGTCGATTAATAGATCACTTCGGAATGCCAGATACATCCCAAATCCTGGATCAAGTAAAGACTCTGGGTTTCCAGCAAGCCACCGCTTCATCCATTTCATTAGGAATTGATGATCTTTTAACGATACCGTCTAAGAGATGGATAGTGCAGGATGCTGAACAACAAAGTCTTCTTTTGGAAAAATACTATCAGTATGGGAATGTACACGCAATAGAAAAATTACGCCAATCCATTGAGATCTGGTATGCTATAAGTGAATATTTTCGACAAGAAATGATTCTCAATTTTAGAATGACTGACCCCCTTAATCCAGTCCATATAATGTCTTTTTCGGGAGCTAGAGGAAATGCATCTCAAGTAAACCAATTAGTAGGTATGAGAGGGCTGATGTCGGATCCACAAGGACAAATGATTGATATACCCATTCAAAGCAATTTCCGTGAAGGGCTCTCATTAACAGAATATATCATTTCTAGCTATGGAGCCCGCAAGGGGGTTGTGGATACTGCTATACGAACAGCAGATGCTGGGTATCTTACGCGCAGACTTGTTGACGTAGTTCAACATATTGTTGTACGTAGAACAGATTGTGGTACCACCCGAGGGTTTTCTATAAGTCCTCCAAATGGGGAGGTGCCAGAAAGACTTTTTATTCAAACATTAATCGGTCGTGTATTAGCAAACGATATTTATCTGGGTCCGCGATGCATTGCGGTTCGAAATCAAGATCTTGGGGTTGGCATTGTCAATCGACTGATAACCTTCCAAAGACAGCCAGTATCTGTTAGAACTCCCTTTACTTGTAGGAGTACGTCTTGGATCTGTCGATTATGTTATGGTCGAAATCCTAGTCACGGCGACTTGGTCGAATTAGGGGAAGCTGTAGGTATTATTGCGGGTCAATCCATTGGAGAACCGGGGACTCAACTAACATTAAGAACCTTTCATACCGGTGGAGTATTCACAGGAGGTACTGCAGAACAGGTACGAGCCCCTTTCAACGGAAAAATCAAATTCAATGAGGACTTGGTTCATCCCACACGGACACGCCATGGGCAACCCGCTTTTCTATGTTATCGAGGTTTTTCTTTAACTATTGAGAGTGAAGATATTATACAGAGCGTGCCTATTCCACCAAATAGTTTTCTTTTAATTCAAAATGATCAATATGTAGAATCAGAACAAGTAATTGCCGAGATTTGCGCGGGAACATCCACTTTTGATTTGAAAGATAGAGTTCGAAAACATATTTATTCTGACTCGTCGGGAGAAATGCACTGGAGTACCGACGTGTACCATAAACTCGAATTTCCTAAAAGTAATGTCCATATCTTACCAAAGACAAGTCATTTATGGATATTATTAGGGGATTTATGCGGATCCCGTCCAGTTCGTTTTTCGATGTACAAGGATCAAGATCAAATGAGCACTCATTCTCTTACTCATTCTCTTTCTGTCCAAGGCAGATATACGCCTAGCCTTTCGGTGAATTCAGAATTGACTCGGAGTCTATCGACTGCCCGTTGTAATCTCCTATATCCTGCTATTCTACACGAGAATTTGTATTTATTGGCGAAGAACCGAAGAAATGGATTTCTCATTCCATTCCGATCCATCCAAGAACATCGACGAAAAAAAGAACGAATACTCTGTTCTGACATCTCGATTCAAATACCCAGAAATGGTATTTTCCGTAGAAAGAACATTCTTGCTTATTTTGATGATCCTCGATACAAAATAAGGGTTTCGGGAATTACGAAATATGGTACTATAGAGGTGGATTCAAACGCCAAAAAAGAGTATTTCATCCACTATCGAGGAGTCGAAGAATTGCAGCCAAAAGACCAAGGGAAGGTGGATCCACTTTTTTTCATTCCCGAAGAAGTGCATATTTTACCCAAAACCTCTTCCATAATGGTACGAAACAATAGTTTCATTGGAATAAATACACAAATTACTTTAGATAAAAGAAGCCGAGTAGGCGGATTGGTACGAGTGGAGACAAAAGACGATTGGATTAAACTTCAAATATTTTCTGGAGATATCTATTTTACGGGGAAGACATCTAAGATATCTATATCCAAACACATTGGCATCTTGATACCACCACAAATAAGAAAAAGAAATTCTAAGGAATCCAAAAATCCGAAAAATTGGATCTATGTCCAACAAATTAGACCTACCAAGAAAAAGTCTTTTTTTTGGCTTCGACCCGTAGTCACATATGAAATAGCGGACGGTATAAATTTAGAAAGACTTTTTCCTCCGGATCTATTGCAGAAAATGGATAATATACCACTTCGACTTGTCAATTATATTTGTTATGGGGATAACAAGTTGATTCGAGGCATTTCTGGCACAAATCGAAGGATTCAATTAGTTCGGACTTGTTTAGTCTTGAATTGGGACCAAGACACAAAAGCTTCATCTATCGAAGAGGCTCACGCTTCCTTTGTCGAAGTAAGTACAAAGGGCTTGGTTCGAGAATTCCTAAGAATTCGCTTAGGGAAACCCCAGATTGCGTATATAAGAAAAAGGAATGATCCGTCAGGGTCAGGATTTACCTCTGAGAATGAGCTAGATCACACCAAAAGAAATCCCTTTTATTCCAGTTATCCCAAGGCAAGGATTCGACAATCACTTAGCCAAAACCGAGGAACTATTCGTACGTTGTTGAATAGAAATCAGGCATGCCAATCTTTCCTCATTTTGTCATCATCTAATTGTTTTCGACTAGGCCCCTTCAACGATGTAAAATATCACAATCCGAAAAAAGAATCAATTAAAAGAGATACAGACCCTCTCATTCCAATTAGTAATTTGTCAGGCCCTTTAGGAACAGTCCCTCAAATTGCGAATTTGGATGTATTTTACCATTTAATCACAAAGAATCGGATTTCGGTAAAAAAAGATTTGCAACGTGACAAATTGAAAAAGACCTTTCAAGTAATTCATTATTTTTTAATGGATGAAAACGGGAGAATCTATAAGTCCGATCCATATAGTAACATCTTTTTGAATCCATTCAATTTGAATTGGTATTTTCTACAGCATAATTATCATCAGAATTTTCCTTCTTCTTGTGAAGAAACATCTACAATAATCAATCTTGGGCAGTTTCTTTGTGAAACTGTATGTATAGCCAAAAACGGACCACGCCTAAAATCGGGTCAAGTTTTCATTGTTCAAGCTGGCTATGTAATAATAAGATCAGCTAAGCCCTATTTGGCTATTCCAGGAGCAACCGTTCGTGGCCATTATGGAGAAATCCTTTACGGGGGGGGTACACTAGTTACATTTATATATGAAAAAGCGCGGTCTGCTGATATAACACAGGGTCTTCCAAAAGTAGATAAGGCGTTCGAAGCGCGTTCAATATCGATGGACCTAAAAGAGAGAGTTGAGGATTGGAACGAGTGTATAACAAGAATTCTTGGAATTCCTTGGGGATTCTTGATTGGTGCCAAGCTAACAATAGCGCAAAGCTGTCTTTCTTTGGTTAATGAGATTCAAAAGGTTTATCGATCCCAGGGAGTGCAGATCCATAATAGGCATATAGAACTAATTGTACGCCAAATAACATCAAAAGTTTTGGTTTCAGAAGATGGGATGTCTAATGTTTTTTTACCCGGAGAACTTGTTGGATTTTTACGAGCGGAACGGACGGGGCGTGCTTTGGAAGAGGGGGTCTGTTACCACGCCATCTTATTGGGAATAACGAAAGCATCTCTGAATACGCAAAGTTTCATATCCGAAGCGAGTTTTCAACAAACTGCTCGGGTTTTAGCAAAATCCGCTCTCCGAGGTCGTATCGATTGGTTGAAAGGCCTGAAAGAGAACGTTGTTCTAGGGGGGCTGATCCCCGTTGGGACCGGATTCAAAGGATTAGTGCACCCCCCTTCAAGGCAACATAAGACTCTTTCTCTGGAAACCAAAAGGAAGATTTTATTCGACGGGAAAGTGATGGATATTTTATCCCATCATAAAGAATTTTTTGATTTTTGCAGTTGAAAGAATTTCAAGGATACATCAGAATAAGAATTGATAGGATTTCACGATTCCTAAGAACAGATAAATTCATCCTTTGCACTATGGGCGGCTAGTTGATAATAGTAATAAACAAACAGAATAACAAATAGAAAGGAATGGCTTGAATCGTGCATCAACGGCCAATCTTCGGTAGAAGAAAAGGTTCCATCGGAACAATTCTTTATTTCAGGATACCGCGTCTTTTTTTCTTTGAAAAAAAAAAGAAATAAAGAGGAAATGTGGGGAGAAATGACAAAAAGATATTGGAACATCCAGTTGGAAGACATGCTGGCAGCAAGAGTTCATCTTGGTCATGATATTAAGCAATGGAATCCTAGAATGGCGCCTTATCTTTATGCAAAGTTTAAAGATAATCATATTACAAATCTTACTAGAACCGCGCGCTTCTTATCAGAAGCTTGTGATTTAGTTTTTGATGCAGCAAGTAAGGGAAAACAATTCTTAATTGTTGGTACCAAAAAAGAAGCAGCTAATTCAGTAGCACGGGCTGCAATAAAGGCTGAATGCCATTATGTTAATAAAAAATGGCTCGGCGGTATGTTAACAAATTGGTCCACTACACAAAAGAGACTTTGTAAGTTCAGGGACTTGATAAGACAACAAAAGACAGGGGGACTCAACCACCTTCCGAAAAGAGATGCAGCTATTTTGAAGAGACAATTGTCTCACTTGCAAAAATCTCTAGGCGGGGTGAAATATATGAAGAAATTACCCGATATTGTAATTGTCGTTGATCAGCAAAACGAATTTACGGCCCTTCGAGAATGTATTACTTTGGGAATTCCAACAATTGGTTTAATCGATACAAATTGTGACCCCGATCTCGTGGATCTTCCGATTCCAGCAAATGATGACTCTATCCCTTCAATCCGATTCATTCTTAACAAATTAATTTTCGCAATTTGTATGGGTCGTTCTAGCTCTATACGAACGACTACTATTCGTCCATCGCACACAAAAGCTAAACAAAAAAGGAAAGAAAAGATGAAAGATAAAACAGAGATGAAAGAAAAGAGATGAAAGATAAAGAAAAGAGACTATTGTGGGCATTCAAAATATCCAAAAAATTCCAGTAAGCAAGTCGAAAAGAGAGATGATTGAATTAAAACAATTCCTT
>JAYMTG010000094.1:0-21790 GCA_036897565.1 Pelargonium exstipulatum | reverse complement strand
TAGTTCTACATCATGAAAATTGCACGAGCAGAAGCCGTCTTTAAATGATTTTCTGAAGTATTTTTTTTTTTAGAAGTTCAGAGAAATAGTGGGTGGGGGTGGCTTTGCATCTAAAATTTCACAATGAAAACAATGCTAAACACTCTTGAATATTTACATTTTCTAGGAAATGAACTTCTTAATGATCATCTCCAATTTTCTGTTAACTCCCCACCACCATAAACTGATTGACCAAAAGCTGCTTTGAGATTGAGAAATATGAATTGTACCATAGGTTTTCAGATTAATGCCTACCCTAATATTTAGTGGCCGCTGTAAATGCTTTTTACAAGTTGCTCTAGATTTTGTAAGTAAGCAAATCCTGCGATCCAGTCTTGGGTCTAAGTTCTCATCGCAGTTATGTCAATTAGCTGTCATGATGAAAACCAGCTTTTGATTTCATTGCTCCAATCCATCAATATGATAACTGATTATTTTTATAGTCTTCTTCAAACCACTTCTCTTCATTTACCATTTTTGGTTGATGTGACAGCTGTTTGTAAAACAATGGACCTGTGGTTTGTGAAATAAAAATTATTGGAAGTAAGAGTAGTTCAAAAACTCATCATTTTGGAGACATAATACTATTCTCACTTGTTTTGAAAAAAATGCAATTAGTTTTGGGGCTTTCAGGCTCATATTGAATATCTTATGTTAGACTTGAATTGTTGAAAAATTGGTCCTCGACACGTGATCTGTATATTGTATAACTGTGACATTAGACGTCCACTTGGGAACTTTATTTTTTAGAAGAATGCTATATCATGCAGTAAGTGAACTTGCTATCTCAGAATCCATAATGTGGACTTTATCTTTAGGCATGTGCTTTAATTTCTTCGACGGAAGTGGGAAATTTATTTTTGTAAGCAATTGTTTTCAATAAAAGTTCATTCTGCTTACATCACTAAAGTGAATTTAAAACAATATGTTCTGTTTTAGGCTTGGATTGACGGGCAGTCTTTAAAACTCGAAAAATATTACAATTGGGGTTTAGGCTAGCGATCTTGTAAGTAGGATGAATCTTAGGTGTTGCTTTGATGATTTAATATCTGTTATTATTTGGTCGGCAAACAATATGTAATCCTGCAAAATTAAGAATGAGGATAAAACAAGAGAGAAGAGAATCAAATAGCCTAGACTCAGTTATATGTTAAATCCATGCGGAGGATTGAGAAACTATAAAAGAACCATAAAACCCATTATAGTTACTGTTTTCCCACTCTATTCTTTAGGATAAGATGATGCTTTTATTTTTTCCTCTGGACAATCATGCATGCTCGAAGCCACTGCACCTCAAAACTAGTTTATGCTGTGTAGTTTTTGGAGCTAGAGGCCTTGACCCTTCCTTAAGTGCCATAGTTTTCTCAGTTGAGCATCCAAACCTGTTGGGTTAAAAATCATGAAACTCTGCCCATTTGGAAGAAACAAATGTACTTTTACATTCTTGCATGTTGTAGTGTTCTGTGTACATGTGTCTTGTGATTCTGGCGTCATATGGTTGAGTTTCGATGTTTATAGATTTGCAGAAGCGCATAGTTTTCTGTAATGTTTAACTGGAGAAAATCATGTTAACCTTGCAATAGAATCACTTTGCATGGCTAACTTTTATTAGGAAAGAAAGTGCATATGCTTTTCTGTTTTATTGTTACAATTGAAAGGTAATTACTCTGAGAAAAATTTCCATGCAGATGTTTGATTTGGAGAGAAAAGAAAAAGAACTACAGCAGGCAAGGACAATTCTTTTTTTGTGGGGATACACATATATATATCGAAGTGTTAGCTTATTATTACTGCTTTGGAGGAGATCCTGTATGAAGCTATCATAACATACCTGATTTAGTTTGATGAAACAATTTTCTTGAAGTTTAGAGTGTACTTTCTTTGCTGGTGCAATTTCAGAAATGAGAGAACATTGACTCTAGAGGGATATGAATGATAAATGATTGGGAAATGAAGCATTTCTTTTTGTATAGTAGTAGTTTAATTCTCAAATCAACTTCATAATGAAACTTCCACATTACATATGTTTCTACGAACTTCTACTTTCATTTCTAACACGTACTCAGTCTAAGATCGAGTTTTTGTTTTGTATTTTTATTGCAACACTTATCATAACATATTGTAAATTTTTATTGAAATTTGTTATATTCTTATATTGAAACAAAGTTCAACAAAGTGTTCACAGGATTATGCTATAAGGTAATTATATTTGTGACGCATGAAACTGTACAATATGCACAAGATCAGCATCTTTAAGGGTGACAACTCCCTCCTTACCTTGTCTTAGTGCAACAGCATTTTTGGGTCGAGCTTGAGACTACAGTTGTTTTTATACTTACAATCTTGTATATGCATGAAACTGTCCGATATGCACGAGATCAGCATCTTTAAGGGTGACAAACCCCTCTTACCATGTCTTAGTGCAACTGCATTTGTCGAGTCGAGCTCAAGACTACAGTTTAAGCGGGAACAATCTCTTACCAAAACGAACTATTTAGTCTATTATAGTGAGATATGATGGGGCAAATTGGACATGCTCATGCCCTTCTGATCTGATCTTTTTGTGAAACTTAGAAACCAAGTGGCACTCTTTAAGGAACCCCAAAAAAGTACAATTCTCAGAATCTGTTCTGTTCTTTTATTGGCTCTAAACTTTGTATAAAGGTTACAAGATGCTCATTCTTTTTCTGTCATCACTCAAAAGAAACTAAACAAACACAAAAACAACAAGAAATGCCTGAAAATCAGCAGTACAAATTGAAGCTGTTTCAAGATTTAGTGTCATCTTGGTTGGGCCTGAAAATAACTTCAAAATCTCTTCTTTAGAAGACCATTTTACTGCTACTTTCATCTTCTTTTCACATAAACAACACAAAACAAAAACAAAAAAAGTCCTCTTTAATTAGTCATCAGTTTCAGGAAATTGTTTTTATGGCTTAGCTTTCCAGTCAGATGAAATGTCACCAACAGCTTCACCAACTGTTAAATACAGCCCATTTAACCCAAAAGACTGTAGGGTCTGAGATTGATGTAGCTTCTCCATAACACTTGCTACTGGGTTGGCCAAGACTAGCTGAATTGATCTCTTTTCCATGATCTTTCTCAGCTCATTTAAGGTGTCAATGCCACTTGTGTCTATGGCCGTTACAGCTGGCAGAACAAAAAGGCGAAAATGTAAGCAAATGACACATTATTGATATAATCCATAATCGAGTTTTCAATGAGTTCTTATATGAAATGGACTTACCGGTCATGTCCAAGACTACGCATTTGAGTCTTGTATCTTTTGTAGCTTTTATACGCTCTTCCTCTTCCCGAACCCATCTTAATGTCCTGAGAAATAAGAGGTTCCTTTCATTAGAAAACCGTTAAATCACATCTAATATCACATTTGATAGAGTATACAGTACATACTGATGTAACACAACTAAAAAAACTCGCAAGACTCACCTTTCTTGAATGTAGGTTGAATTCGCAAAGTAGATGGGAGATTCAATAGCAAGAATGAGAAACGAGGGAACTCTCGTAGCCTCTCTATATCTCGTGATGCCGTGGAACATCTGAGTCCCGGGTATGTTCCCCAACACGACAGTGTTAGGCCTCGTGACGTGTAAAAGGATCTTGAAAACCGAAACTCCAACCTAATACAAAGATTCCACCAAAAAAAAGTCAGATTCCAATCCAAACGCAACCTTATACACAACCAAAAGCTCAAGCTGATAGTTACTATACCGCGATTGCCAGTCCCAGAGGGACAGAAATGAACAAAACCCCGAAGAAAGAGCTCAAACAAGCGACAAAATCGAGCTTATCGACCTTCCACAACTTGAGCATGGCCTGGTAATCAATGAGGCCTATCACAGCTGTGATGATAATTGCTGCTAAAATGAAGTTGGGAGTGTAGTAAAAGAGTGGCATGAGGAACAGCAATGTCACAAGCACAGTTGAGGCCAAAACTATGTTTGAAACTGCAGTTTTTGCTCCTGCATTGTAGTTAACAGCTGATCTCGAAAACGATCCTGCACAGAGATTGTGCGTTCGTTACTACACGTTAACTCGAGCATCAAACTAAATCGAGGCCTAATACTTCAAAAACCCGAGAAATTTACCAGTTGTGACATAGCAAGAAGAGCAAGAACCAGCCATGTTCATGAAGCCAATGGCCATCATTTCCTTGTTACCATCAACCTGGTAGTTCTTCAAAGAAGCAAATGTCCTTCCCACTGCAATACCTTCCTGAAAAATCCCGAAAAACCGACAAAAATGAGCTAAAACACGTATAAAACCCACGAAGAACTCGTTGATCATAGCTATGAAATGAGGCAAGAACATACAGTGAGAGACAAAATCCCAGTGACAAGGCCAGTTTTGAGAGCAATTGCTAGGTGCTGTCCACTGAAGTACAACATGTTGAGTGAAGGAGGGTTCAGACCCTTAGGCAAGTGACCAATCTGTTCAAGCACACAAAAATGGTTAGGATTCAATGGTCTTTTATGTGAATCAACAAGAAGATTGATCAAGTTTCGAGTACTCACAATTGCGATTTTGCCGGTTTTCGATCTGAGGAGGAAGACTAGGAGGGTTGAAGCAATGACTGATGTCAATGGAGCAGCTGCTGAAACCCAGAAGAGCTTTGGTTTCTTGATGCTCTGTGTCAATTCAAGAATCGGGAAAAAATGTTAAGATTCAAAGAAAACAGTGAAGATACGTAAGCTTGAAGACGCATATACAAAGATGGTCACTTACAATATGCCTTGTTGTGAGCAAAAACAGAAGGAAACTGAAGCCCATAACTATTGTTTGCCATGACCACTGCACAAATCAAATTTTCAGTCCAATTAGCTACCAAAATACAATACATCTAGAAAATGATTCCATGTTGATTTTGTTTTGCCACTTTAATCACCTCATTTTTGTGCTCGATAACAGAAGCCCCCACAGGAAAAAGTTGCATACTCTGAGTGAAATGGTGAATCCCGAGAAGCCCTTTGAGCTGTTGCAACGACACAATCATCGCAGCTCCGGCCATGAACCCGATCAGAGTCGCCTGGGAGAGAAAATCTATTATAAATCCCAACCTGCAAATTCCAAAACCATTTTAGTTTTGGTCAAAACCCATGAACTGAAAGACAATGTTGGTGACATGAATTGCTAATTGGTTAACTGCTGCCACTGTCACTAAGTGCAAAAACAAAACAAATACACTACCTGAGGAGACCCAGAGAGGCCTGAAACACTCCAGCAAAGAAGGTGGCAGTGAAAGCCAATTTAAGGTACAGAATTGGCTCATCAGTGAATGAAACAGACTCTCCTAACATGGTGCCCATCACCAGAGAAGCTATGGAGACTGGACCCACACCCAGGTGTTTGGAGCTACCCAGAACTGAATAAATCAATGGTGGCACAAAGCTTGAATCTGCATCAAAACCCAGTTGTTCAAAACCAAAACAATTCATAAAAATCCAAACTTTACACTAAAAAACTAAAATTTTAAAGAGAAAAACAGGGTACTACTTACATAGGCCAACAATTGGTGGCAAATTTGCAAGCTTTGCATAACTGATACCCTACAATAACAACAAATAATAAAAAATAAATCAGTACATTCAGTCACAAGAACAAAAATTCCATTTCCCATTCCTGAAGTTCCAGAATTTCCGATAATTTTCTCAATTCTGATTTCTGATCCAAAAGAATCATTAAAAATTTGTAACCAAAGCACATGTGATTTCATATCAAACAAAGAATATATTTTGAACCATACCAAACAAAATAAATACAGTAGACAGAACAGAGTGATCACACAGTCTCAGAACAGGACAAACCGCACGAGAGAGAGAGAGAGAGAAATGGTATCTGGGTTTTGATTGGACTGACCTGCGGGATTGCGAGGCTGGCAATGGTGAGGCCGGAGATGACATCGGACCGGAGAAACCGGAGATTATACTCCCGATGCCCACTGAAAGATTGGGAACAAGAACTGTAGACCCATAATCAATTTCTTGCACCAAGTCTGGTTCTTGAACCTGTACAGAGGATCGTCCGGGAAGAAGATTTCCGAGAGGCGGTGCTTGAGCTTCTGACACGTGGACATGGCCGGCGGCATGCACACCCTGTGCACCTCCGGCGGCGGCATTGCCACCGACGTCGACACCACTATGTGGTGGCTGTCGAAGTCGGAGAAGTCCTCGACCCTGTTCGAGTTCACACCCATTTTGCTCTGCTCTTAAATATGAGAAGTGGGTTTTGGGAATTGGATTTTGGGTCGGCGCTTCTTGGAACCACCATTGAGGGTGGTGAAGGAGCAGGTATGATTTTTTGGTTAAAAATGCATGGTTCAAGTTTTGGAGGAAGAAGATGATGACGTGGCATGAAGTGATTAGGTGGCAGGTTGATGTGGAGTTTTAGGTGACGTGGTGTTTTTATGTGGCATTTTTTATGATGTGGCGGTAAACTACCTGTTATCACAGGTCATTTGGACTTTTTCCAAAAAAATTAGACAGTTTAAGGTCTAAAACCATGCAAAACCCTAATTGAGGGGCAAATCCAAAAAAGCGGTAAGTCCAAGGGGTGTAGGAGCATTTTACCCTTTCTCTTGTTATCACCATATTTCTATATATTCGGGCGACCGGGAAAAATCGGTTTTATTGCATTGGATTCAGTTTACTATTATGTGTAATGCCTTTTGGCTTGAAAATGCTGGTTCTACATATCAACTCATGGTCAATAAGGTATTCGCCTCTCAAATAAGGCATAACCTTGAAGCCTATGTGGATGATATGATAGTCAAAACTCACCATAATGGATCACACATATCCGACATGAGTGAAACATCTGTCGAATTGCGCACACATAAAATAAAATTGAACCCCACCAAATGTTGAGCCAAAGTGTCCAAAAAACATACAATGTCTATCCGGCTGAATTGCTGCCTTAAGCAGATTCATCTCCATATCCGCTGAGGCTGAGTGGACTGACGAATGTAGTTGAAAGAAAATTTTGAGTGGACTAATGAATGTAGTTAAGCCTTCAAAGAGCTAAAAGAACACCTTGCGCTACTTCCCAATCTCAATACACCCAAGCCTGGGGAGATTTTTATATCTTTACTTGTCAACATCAGACAGAGCGGTTTCCACCGTTCTAGTGCGCACAAAAGATAAAGTCCAACATCTTGTGTATTTCATTTTACACGCCTTTTGGGTATTTCAGAACTCAATTGCTTGAGAATTGAGAAGTTAGCATTTGCACTTAACAAGGTTTCGATCAAACTCCGTCCATAGTTTGAAGCTCAAAAGATAGTCGTGCTAACTAATGCGCCACTTAGGAAAGTGATGGATGGAGATTCTGGAGTACGTCTTGCACAATGGGAAGTTAGATTGTTTTCCTACGACATAAGTTTCAAGCCACGAGCCTCCATGAAAAGACAGACTTTAGCCAACTTCTTGGTTGAACACAACTTTGTAGAGCCCATCTACAATGATTCTCATTTGACTGGACAAACAATAAATGTACAATGTAGAAACCAAGGGAAAGGAGCGTAAGAGCACTGAGGCGCGTGAGACAACCACGTCATTGGATCGTCGAATACGCACGGAGGAGGCACTGGAGTCATGTTAACCTCACCCGAAGGTGAGGAGAAATCTTGGGCAATGAAAATCCTTTTTCCAGTCCCGAACGACCAAACCGAATACGAGAGTAAAATTATTAGGCCTAATCGATTGATAAATACATAATGCATTTCTCTAAAAATGGGAACATGACTATCAAAGAATTTGATTACTATACCGCAGAAGTAAAGTAGGTCATAATGTTACATCTTATAATACTAATAGCCGGCGGCTGACAACTGGAAAACATATTTTATTTACACAAAATACAGCTGCCTCTCAGCTTGCTCTTGATAGCTCCTAATATTTGACATTTTGCTTGCCCTCAGTAAATAGTAGCTCTATAGCCACAACAATGTAACATCAACTTAAATGATGCAAAAAAGTTGGAGCAATTATACTTTAGCAGACTTAAAAATGACAGGTGATTATAGTTCTTGCTAAATCAATTAAGAGTGGTCCCCAAGAGAAGGCGATGAGGAGCGGTTTAATTGCTGTAGAGACTTCTTGGATGCCCGAACGTTCTTGAGGGTCATCATAAGTTTCTGTCTCTCGCCTTCAACCTCTGCAAACTGAAGGCTTAGCTGAGAGTAACGATCATGCATCTCTTTCAGTTCAGTCTCCACAGCAGCATACCTTCCTTTAACGTCCAGCATGTCCTTTATCAGGTCATTGATGTCTCTAAAGCTTTTGAATACTGCTTCCTCGTCACTATGTTGTTTCAAGAAAGAACTGGACCACATGAGGAGGAAAAATGTTTAGAGCAAATTATCACTTTCCTTCAGCACACTAATTGTCTGAGATTTTTTTGGCACCAAATAATAGTCTGGAAATGGCCAAAAGTAACCTTCTTATGAATACAAGTTCACAGTAATAACCAAATCCTGTTAAAATTATCCTAAATATATCAACTGCCACCCCCACATGGTAAAAATTATCCTAAATACTGCATTTGTGTATTGGAAAAATATGCATGCAGAAAAACAACTTCCTGTTCATGATCCCAAACTTGTACCAGCCTATTAGACATGCCACATAGCAGGACTATAAGACAATAGTGTATGTAACCCGATGGAGCATTCAACTCAGGCAGTAATTAACAAAGGGTGTTGGAAACCAAGCAGTGACAGAGCCACACTCCTAAGAAACATGCCTCCACTAAAGTTAAACAAAAACAAAATACTCCCTCCGTCCCAAAAAAATTGTCTTGCTTTCCATTTAGAGCAGAATTAGAGAAAAGTTAATTAGTGTTGTATATTTCATCTTTTATCCCCATGCACATGTATTGTAACTTACTAGCTTTTTAAAGGAACATTATTTGTAACTCATGCATACTAATTTTCCTAAAGGAAAAACAAGAAGCGCATTTTGAGACAAATACAAGAGAAACATGACACTTATTTTAGACTTGAGAGTAATTTTTTTGGTTTTTCTTGTAGCTTTTTAGTTAGTGCATGTCATAAGTTGCCCTCGTATGACATTTTTGAAGTGCCCCTGAAAATATATAAAGTCAATCAAGAATTTAAGCAAACAAGAAAAGTTTAAAAAAGTCATTAAACACTTCAAGTTTATATGGATTCCATGAGAGTTTATATTTTATTAGTAAAAATAAATTAATTGACTATTGCATTTTCATCTCATCTTTGATACTTTCCAAAATGATTGTACTCTATTCTTTTTTAGGAATTTAGTTATGCATGAATTGTCAATACATCCATATAATAAGTTAGTTAATATCCTTCAGAACATATGATCATGAGGGTGTTTGTTTAGGCTTATAAGCTACGGCTCTTTTTGTGTAGTTACCTATTTGGTAAATTAAAAAAGTGCTTATAATCTCATGCTTATGAGCCATAAAAAATAAGCTGGGGTACCCAACTTCTCATTTTTCAACTTATAAGCACAATTAAAAAAAAAAAAGAGTTAGTTTGACCATGAAAATGTCATTTATGCCCCTATAGTTTTGTGATAAAAATAAATAAATAATTCATAATTTTGTTATTTGGTATCCGATTTGAGTGATTTTCATGTCAATTTCGTATTATATACACACACAAAATTCGAGATTTTCAATTATGAATTCTTAATAAAAGTACAAAGAAATAGACGAATATGAAGAAAAAAAATCACAACTTTGTATTTTGGTTTTCAGTTTTGATAACTTTATAAATATTTTCATGAATTTGGTACAAGCAACGTGATAATTTAAATAAAAAGATTCAATATTAGTAATGTCTTTTATAGTCAATTTGATAGTATAAAATGCTTATCAGCACTTTCTTACCAAACATGTAATTTAGTTATTCTCAAAATAAAAACAGGGTCACTCATCTCTTATCTCTCAACTGCAACACTACAATATTGCATTACAATACACACTACCTAGCTACTATGCTGACCAGTTGCAACCATTATTTCACAAAGAACTCCAATTCCATGCTAGTAACAACATAACTACAATTGATATGTAAGCATTTTTTTCTCTTACAATTTTAAATACTGAGTTGATGTTAAATATTCAATTTGTATCTTGAGTAACAATTGTTATTAAAATAAAAGCTCATCTTAATAGTTTTTTTTTTGGTAGAAAAAATTGATAGAATAAAGACACAAAAGTGCGGCCAATAAATAATTATAATTTTTTGTTGCGGAATTATGTTCAAACTTTTGTTTATTTATGACATAAAACGTTCAACATATTTTTTCCAAATATTGTGTTACAATTTGTATTGCGCCCCTCTGATGTTAAGTTCTTGATCCGCCCTTGAATTCAAGAATCTTTCAGTATTCCATGAGTTATACAATTCCTAGAAATTAACATAGAGGATGACATTGTCTGTTATTACCTATGATATCATTGATATGTTACAAAGGCTCAGATATCCGAGAACAAATGGTAAGTCTGGGGAGAAATTAGTTAAGGTTACAATTTTAGAATTTGTTACACAAGCTAAACTAAATAGAATACTAATTATAGTTAAGCAAACAAAATCTCATAGATTTCATGCTCAACTTTAAGAACAGAGAAGAAAAATTCTATGCTCCCACCAATGCTCATGTTAATGATGTTTTTCAACAGTTAAATCTAGTGAGGGATGACATACCTCTGAAAATGAATACTTGAATTCTTCTTTGCCTGCAATGCTTCAGCAAGCTCAAGTTCTAACGCAAGTACCCTTTCTAATGCATTGCCACTGCCTGGAAATTTACTAAAAAGGGGGAATTTGCCTCCCAGTTCTTCATTTACCTAAGAAAAGAAACATACATAAGATACCGACAAATGATACCAGGAAATGATAAGGTGGTAAAGGATGCAAATTAGTTCACCTTATGTAACTGAGTTAACTCGTGTTCTAAACCTGGGAATTTGGGATCAGAATGATGATCATTTTGCAAAAGTGAGTTCTCGCTTTTCATTCTTTCTAACTGCAAGCAGAACACATATATTATGACAGGATTGACATCAAAGCAATATTAAGTAAGACAAGAGGCCGTAAATAAAAGAAGAAAAATGATATTTATATTTAATCTCCATTCTAGTAAATATATTTCACTCCATTCTTTCTAGTGATTCTTAGATACCCACTCTCACATTGCAAGGTATACATACCTCTTCATTTAAAAGATCCATGCTGCACTTCAAAGTTTGGGCTTTAAAATTATCATTGATAAGAGCCAAATGCCTTGTGCCATTGTCTGGATCAATAAGTGCATGACTAGAAACTCCATTTACATCATTACATATGAGAGCATCCTGATAAAGGATTGAATATATAAATTTGTTAAAGACCAATCCTTCACTGAGTCCAATGAATAATATACAGACACAGTCAATCAAGTAACCTCATGATTCATAGAAACCAAAAATTTATCACCTCTATTGAAAGGACAGTGACTGGACTTCTCCCAATATCTATGGGTACTTAATCAATGGCCAACAAAACCTGGATATTTGTTTTATCACATAAACTGGTGAAAATGTTGCAGGGAAGAATGAGTACACCAGCTATTTAAGATAATACGTAGACACCCATTTAAAGTATTTCAACTCATAGCTTTGATTTAATTAACTATAATAATTGAGCAACAAACTTAAGTTTCAAACAAACTCACCCAACATTAAGAGCACTAATAGCGTCTAGCAAAGAATTGTGTGATATTGACTGTATTCCTTACTTCAGCTATGAGACTAATTACAAGGCAATTGGAGAAGGATAAATTCTTATTTTCCAAGAATGCTAATGGTCAATGAATGATGATAAAGATTAAGGATTAATATTTATATATCCTAAAACTAAGCAACAATGTTTAGAAATCTTTATTACATGTTTCTGAAATACTCCCTCCGTCCCAAAATAAGTGACATGTTTCATTTGCATTTTGTCCCAAAGCAAGTCTTGTTTTCTTTTTAGAAAGTAATTAGTTATGCATGAATTACAAATAATGCCCCTTTAATAAGTTAGTTAGTAGCCATTAAATTCGTTATAACACGTGTGCAAGAGAATAGAATATGAATTATACAACAGTAAGTTATCCTTAATTTTTCTTAAAACAGATAGGAGGACACTTATTTTGGGACAGAGGGAGTACTATTGAAGACTCGTCGTATCAAATATGACTGCTCTAAGATAGATTTTCAGATTTATCTAAACATGGTGGACTCAACGACCATTACTTTAACAAAATTAGTTCTGATGTACGAGATATAGCAGTGGTAACTCACCTAATTAATTAGAATTTTTAATAAAGACCACCAAGGAGGTAGGGGGTTTGTCGCCAATTTAATTCACATACCAAAAACTAAGAAGATATTCAAGCACCAAAAGAAATCAATATGGAAAAATATGTTTCAGACAAGTGTTGCTCACCTCTTGGTGCTGCATATCTAGGAGTGGGCTTGAATTTTTTCCTTCATCAGTAGCAATAAAGCATGCATTATCTGCTTCACAAGCATCATTCCCAACAGGGCTGCTTCCAGTAATTGAATCTCTACTTAAACTCCCTGATATCGAATCTCTAGGAATTAATTCCTTGTACGTGCATCCTTCTTTCAATGGATCGTGGTTTTTTTCCTTCTGAATATTCATGGGGCATGGGGAAGTCTTGAGCAGTTCTTTTGTCTGGGTAAGCTCAACTGCAATTTTCGACTTCTCCTCAACACACTCTTGCAATGAAACTTCAAGTTTTTGTTTCTCTTCCTTACAGCATTCAAGACTTATCAACGAACACTCCAACTCAGCCTTCATTAGATCATTAGCCTTCACCTTTTCACGCTTGTCATATAGTACTGATTGCAGCTCTGCCTCCAATTCCAATATCTGCATGCCCAGCTCTTCATTTTTCTTCAAATGTGAAGCTTCAGACTTCTTCCTATTCTCGATTTCACCAATCGCATCTTGTAATTTCCACAACATTTCGTCGCTGTGTCTTTTCGAGATCAAAAGCTGGTGTTTCACTTCTTGCAGCCTGGTTTCATACTGCTCTTTGATAAAAGCAATTCTCAAGGACTCTTGCATTGCAACTGTTGGCCCATCAGGTTCTCTTTTTTCACGAGCCTGGAGATGCCCCTCTTCAGCCTTGTCTTTAAGCTCTTTCAGATGGATTGACAGGTTTTTAAATTCTTCTGTCTTCAAAATCTGTTCAGATAACCTGCGCGTAAGGTCATTACACTGGTTCTGCAGCATTCTGAATTCATCATTATATCTTTCTGCCAAGGTAATCTGAGATTGATTCTCATCCAACTTTGCTTTCAGTACTAGAACTTTAACTTCCAGCTCTTCATTAGAAAGGATCAAGTTATCAATCTCTTCCTCGGAGCATACCACAATGCGCTTAAGTTCTTCTACCTCAAGTGCGTGCTGGTTTTTATTCTCTGCAAAGCTAACCTCCAAATTTGATGCTCTATTCTTGTATTCCTCAAGCTCAGCTGATAGAAGACTGCTAGAATCAAGAAGCACTCTATTGTGAGAAATTGAGGCTTTTAACTCAGATCTTACAGATTCGAGACTTCTTAACAATCTTGAATTTTCTTCAATGTATTGAGCTTCACCAGCTAGACAACCATTAAGTAGGGTTTCTAACTCAAGGTATTTCTCATGAAGCTCTGCAAAGTTACTATCTGATAAATGAAGTTGCTGAGCAAGCTCTTCCATCTGGGCCTTATACTGGCTTTGGGTGAAAGCAAGCATAATATCAGCAGCTACCGAATATTCATACATTTCAGACAACTGAACTTCTAAGCCATCAACAGAAGAAGATTCTCTTTTAACACTTTTGAAAGATTCCTCATATTGTAATAAAAGACTGCAGACTCGTGATTTCTCTAATTCTAAATCGGTCACCTGCTGCTTGAGATTGAGTAACTCAGTTTTCTGCTGGTCAAAATGTTTCGACAGGCAATCCTTCTCTTTTAGTTGAGAAGAAAGATCTGCAACCGAACTCTCTCGTTCATCCCTCAAGCTTCTCTCAGTACACAACTCATCATGCAGAGACTGCAAGCTTCCCTTCAGATCATTAAGCTCCAATACAAGATCCGAAGATTCCTTAGTTTTGTTCTCCAGATCTGTCATTAGAGCTCCATTTTTCTCCGAAAGTTCTGCTATGGTTAACTCACTCCTTTCAAGCTCCTCACTTACAGTCTTTAATGCCAAGATTTCTTGAGTCAGAGCTTCATTCCTAGAATTCATTTGTTGCAGCTCAATTTCCAAACGATCAAGACCAGAAAAAAACTCTTGGTGCTGCTGCACATATTTGTCTTCATTCTCGGTGCTTGCATTGACTTTGTCAGCAACAGCTTCAAGTTTTAACTGAAGTTTCTGAAGAAGGGAACTATACACACCTAGTTTGTGAACAACATCCTGTATATCATTTTCAAACTTTTCTTTGATTACCAAAACATCTGATTCTGTGGTGCTCAAGGACTCTCGAGCCAAATCTCTTTCTCTAATCAGACCTTTCTTCTCTCTCACAAATTGAAGGATCTTTTCACATGTCTTGCGCTGGATCTCTTCCAATTGAAACACCATAGTTGGCAAGTCTTTGGACTCCAAATCCTGGACAGGTTTACAGCAAAGAGACAGTTCATTAAGTTCATTGTATGAAGCTAACAGATCCCGCAACTTATCTTGCAGGAAGGTGACAATATTCTGCAAATTCTCTTTTGCAGAAGCCAGCTCCTCAAATTCAGACTTGACAGATTCCAACTCTTCTCGCAAAGTAGAAACTTCATTCTGAAGATTACCATTTTCAAGGGTTTGCTTTTCCAATAAATCTACCAACTCCATTTTCTCGGCAGCACAGGCCTCATATTTGCTCTCATAACTTTTGTTTTCTGTCATTATGGCTTCCCAATCAACAACTTTTTGAGAAAGAAGTTTGTTTTCACAGGTAAGATGTTGTAAATCTGCTTTAGAATTTTGGTCCTTCAAAGCTAGCTCATCAAATTCAGATTTGACAAATTCCAACTCTTTCTGCAAAATGGAAACTTCATTTCGAAGATTATCATTTTCAAGAGTTTCCTTTTCCAATAAATTCTTCAGCTCTACTTTATCTCCAATGCAGGCTTCATATTTGCTCTGAAAACTTTTGTATTCTAATGTTAGAGCTTCCAATTCAGTAGCTTTTTTAGTAAGAAGCTGATTTTCACAGGTAAAATCTTGTAATTTTGCTTCCAAGTCTTGGTTCCGCAAAGCCAGCTCATCAAATTCAGATTTCACAGACATCAAAGCTTCGTGCAAAGAAGAAACTTCACTTTGAAGAGCTCTATGGTCAACAGTTTCCTTTTTCAATAAATTTGCCAACTCTGATTTTTCCACACTGCAAGCCTCATATCTACTCTCATAACTTCTGTACTCTGTCATTAGGGCTTCCCATTCACTAACTTTTTGAGTAAGAAGTCGATTTTCACTGCTAATATCTTGTAAATTTGCTTCCAACATTTGCTTCTGTGAAGCCATGTCATTGCACATAGCGATGCAGGTGGTATTGTACTCATTTAGAGAGTGAACTTCGTCATCAGCAATCTGCAGTCTTTGTAACAGTGATTCGTTGGACTTAGTTGAATGCTCCAGCTGCTGTGTAACTTCATCCAATTTCTCTTTCAAAACTCTAATGTCAGCACTTGCTTCAAGCAAAGATATCTGTAGAGTCTTTGAAAACACATCTAGATGCACATTTGCCAAATGCATTTCACAGACCTCTTCCTCAACCTTTTGATACAGCTCTTCCTGCACATGGAGAGATTTTTTCAGGTCTTCTAATAGCAAATCTCCACCCAGCTGCTGCCTCCTTATCCCTTCATGTTGGTTTTGAAGTTCCAAGAGTTTGGAATTCCCAAATTCCTTCAAGGGAAGTTGCTGGTTCCGTACAGTATCTGAGTACCCTTGAGAACCTAGTTCAGAAGAATCTGCAAGAGATTGCCTAATGAGATTCTCATTGGTCTCAAACATAGACAAAACCTGGAAAGAAAGCACTTCAAGATCCTTCTGTAAGTGATCAACAGCAATAGAGTAATTCAAGCGTGCCCTTTTTAGAGCCGCTTCGGCAGTATTGGCCCTTTTCTCAAACTCCTTGTTAAGGTACTCCAATTCACATTTGTCTTCAGCAAATCTTAACATCTGTTCATTCACATCCTGGCGCATTGCTTCCATCTCATTCTTGGTGGATGAAAGTGTGTACAGGCAAGTAGAATGCTCGTTCCTTAAATTCTGCAACTCTCCCAGCATTTGCCGTTGATTTTCCTCAAGCTCCTGAATAAGGGCCTCGTAGTAGCACTCCATCTGGCCCATTTTTCTTACAAGACTTTCTTGTTCAGCTTTCGACTCATCCAATTCTCTTAGAAGTTCAAAGATTTTTCCTTTCATTGCATTGGTAGCATCTACAGAATCAGATTCACTAGACACCATTCCTGGTATACTGAGACAATGAAGCACACTTTCTGGTGGACATAACTCTGCATCAAACCCGTTTTCTGTTACATATTGTTCGCCCTTGAGCATACTCGTTTCTCCAACTACCTTCGAGTGTTCTCTCTCAGAAAGGACTAAGCTGGGAGTAGACATCTTCTGTCCATATCCTTTTCTGAGATCCTGAAGAACACCAAGCAACTCCCCCAAGTCCGATTGAAGGAACATTGCATCCCTTTCATGGAATCCAAAGCCTGCTTTATTTTGAAGCTCTTTTATCTTATCCTCCATGACTGAAAGCCCCTTGAGCCATTTAAGTTCTAAATCTTGAAATAAGCAACTCTGCTCTGTCTCAAACGCTTCACTGCTGGAAAATGGAGGGTTTAAAGACCTTTTGTGCTGCACAAGATCATCTTTAAGCTTCAAACACTCTGATTTCAATAAAGAAACTTCCTTTACCAGTTCTTCACCTGAGACAGTCTCAGCAGCAAGTTGCTGCGAAAAATTTCTTGTTTCAGCTCCTATTTCATCGGCATAATTCTGCAAGGAGGCTACCTCTTGCTTCAGTTCAAAAATAGATGACTCCGCAGCTTCCAGGCTTCCTCTAAGTTTACCATTCTCCTCATACGCACTTGCCAAGTCATTATCCACAGAATAGTCAGAACTCCAGCCATGAACCCAATCATTGGTCCCTTGTCCCAAAAACCGATGATCGGAAGGGTCTACTTTCTCTGGTTGAGGACTTTGGGTGAGGGAAGGTCCACCTAAATCACCAGAGATTGTACTTTTTAGACTGTCAATTTCATGTGTACTGGAAGTTTCATGCTTGTCAGCATACAAACTTCCTGATGTATTGGAAGGACCATCAAATCCAACAGCTAATTCTGCATACTCATCATTTATCCCCAACTTCTCTTTAGGTTCTGGTTTGAATCTAACTCGTGCATGGACCTATGCTTGGAGAGAAAAAAAATATATAAGAGACCATTTCTTAGTTGAAATCATATGTAAAAAAACCTTAGTAAATCATAAGACAAGTGGCAGCAGCACAAGTGCTAATGCAGAAGTCATGCTGCTAGGGTCCATGACAACTAGGGTCCATGACAATTCTATGGATATATCAGTATAGAAAATATAAAGAGGTATTCCTATTTTAAAAAATCAAGTGCACCAGCCTGCTTGCTTACCAGTTCATATCTTTGACACGTTGTAGATGGAGAGATTACACGTGTTCATAATCTAATGTTTTTCAAGACAATAAGATTCATGATGTTATACATCAATTATACATTGACAAAACCCAGCCAGAAGAATATTTCAGGGGGAATTAGGAACCTTTTGCATGCTTTACGTTTAGTACCTGGGAGGATTCTAGTCATTTTTTCATATGTTGATAGGAACTCAGAGAATAGCGTTCTCCAGGAACATCATACTTGAGCAGGAAAACTATTGGTAATATCCTAGTACAGGTATAACAGGGTTGGTGAGATCCCAAGTCCACTTCCACATCCTTGTATTTCTCTTTCCTAGATATGCCCAATATACGTAATAACTAATAATATTATTTCATGTCAGGTGATATAAGTATGAAGAGGCAAACTTCAATAACCATTTGGTCAAAAGCAATATTTATTTTATTTTTACTTTTGGTGTAAACCACTGGTTTAATTCAGTTCAGGCCTTAGTCACAGTTAAACCTCCTCACCCCTCCCCATAAGTGTGTTTAGTGGGAATCGAACTCGAGAGCTCTTCCCACAATCTCAGTATTTGTTGCCAACAATGCAATATTTCATTATACTAAAAAGAAACCCAGATTTCACAGCTGAGGTCAGGAGGAAGCAAGATAAACAACCTTCACATAATAATAATAATTGGCCTATCTTTATCAGCAGATATAGTGTATAACTCTAGACCCAAGAAGAAGCATTTGTCTGTGCATAATAACAATGACTATAACAAAATAATCACCATAGAGAATTCAAAAGCCAAGAAGAGTTAAAAGCATATACAAAATACACAAGTTTAACCGGAAATGCTCTTCATACTATGCCAAGTGCAAACAAATATCCCAAGACCCAAATTCACTTTATGAACAAAGAGAAGCATATATTGCCATGTTTAGAATGCCAAAAAAAGTATAATATTTACCATCTGATCATTGATGGTCCCTTCTAAAGACGACCCTTTCCCACCAGCACATTCATCATGACTAGTTTGACTAGAAGTTGTTTGTAAGCCCCTCTCCCTGAGTTCCCTCTGCTGCTCAAACTCTCTGGAAGTAATTATCAGCAACAGAATAAGAAAATATGAAGTGGTTGAATTTGAGAAAAGCATGAATTTTACATGTTTTGGTGGGGTACCTGAAACCAGTCTTAGAAGTCAGCAGCTGCACTGTAACCTGGCAATAAATTACATGACCAGCAAAACATTATTCGGGAATTATAATATATAAACCCTTTGGCAATGAACAATTAAAATTAAACTCAAAATCAACATCAACATCAAGATAATATAACAGATCATTCAGAAATTCTTACATGTAATGTCGTCCCCAAGTCACATCCTTGGAGAACTAGTGCAGTAGAAGAAGGTTTCAAAGCATCAGCATAATCAGCGAGGTTTATGTTAGCCTCTCCAAGAAGGCTAGACCGTGAAGAACCCTGTTAGAAATGAAATTTAGCAGGCATGTTCAATCTCTGTTAAAAGCATATAATGGCTAGAACAACCAGTTTGAGATCATGGTGACCAAAAAAAATACACAGGACAGTATAATTCCATGTATGAAACACAGATTGACATTATTCCAAGGATGAAAATTTAAATGGCATAAAGTGAATGAAAAGAAATACTACCATGGCCACAACAATTTTGTAGAGCTTTTCATCATATTGTTTGGTTTTAGTGTCTTGCAGAAGTCTAGTAGTTTCATAGATAGGATCTGCCCATTTGCAAGTCCCATTTCTGACATTTGCTTTGTTAGTCTTTGCTGTTGCTTTTCCAGAATCAGCGGGTACGAGGGATATAAACAGCTTATCCCATCCGGATTGTGGAACCTGAATATTGGACAGAGAAATGAAACATGACTAACCACACACGACTATGTAAAAACTCTTACTAGAAGTACCATTAGTGTATAACATGAACAACAGAAATAACAGTCCCCATATGAAACATATCCATACACTATTAACAGTTCTTTGTGCAAATGAAGAAAAGGAGTGACAACTTTATACAAGATACTTTTAGTAAAATATTTTCTTGCTCAGATATTAGTACACTGAAAAACTTTCACTTCCACTTTTCTGACACCGAAGGTATTCCTGCATAGGAACTTTCAACAGTAGTCCCTGACCCCCGCGACTTAAACCAGGGGGCACAGCTGACTACCTAGAATGGAATTTGTGCACCAAGGTTTGTAACACTTAATGAACATATGCCAGATGCAGTTGCATGCAAAATGCAAATAGCAAAACTTAATACTAGCAAACAATACCTAATTCATCAAATGCAGCAAGCATTCCAAATTTCTTGTATATAATAAGGTTTCTGTTTGTTTCACAGAAATACCTTCCCATATTGTACATATTCGATGTTGCCACATTTATCCAATTATTTTCTGATTTTTGGACGACAAAAACAATATACAAAAATTACGGGAAGAAACGACTGGATATTCCCTATGGTCAAAAAATATTTCCGTGATTTGATCCTTGCTATACAAAAATAGTGAAAATTCAGAAAACATATTGAGAGTTGTTTCTACAAAACAATGGGGGTCTAATGAAGTTCCATCCATCCATTTTCATTTCTGTTTATTCTTCCTTCTTTTTTTTTTACTCTACTTCTTTTTCTTTTTCTTTCATGCCATGATTTCATGAGAACTAAAAGTCAACAGTGGAACCAGAAAGTTAAGAAAGGAAAAAGACATTTTATATCATCAAAACTTGATGCATCCTAGAATATACTTGGAATGCAAAAATTAGGCAATACAATGAAAATTCAGCAGGCAGAACGGGGATCAGAGAAGCCAAGAAAAACCCGTCTTCCCAACAATTTTAGAGATTTATTCTCTGCTCTGGAAACTTACATGTGTAGCATGGAACTGCAATCGGAAAACCACTTTTACTTTAGTTTTCTCAAGCCTCCACTTTGCAACCCTTGACATTGTTGGACAATCAATCTATTGCTTCCTGATAACATCAGGGTTTCCCTCTCATTCCCTTGCCTGATTAATTCTTAAATCAATTCCTGGCCTACACATTCCCAGAATAACTGCATCAGAGTTCAAATCACCATCTTAGTCAAATATATATCAGAAAAAGACAATCAAATTCCCTAGGATGGCAACACTGAAACAAGGAAAGAAGATTTGAATATCATGTATTCAGCAATGCAGACTATTATACTTCAGAGAATTATAGAAGGAAAGAACTGCCCATCACAGACATTGTAAAGTCTATAAATACATGCTTCATCTGAAATTGTAAATCAAGCAATACAATACACAACAAATACATTTCACAAATACTTCTGATTTCAACAGCTCCTCACTCACAGAGTAGTCTCCTGCTCTTTTCGGTTTCCCGTCTCCGGCGAAAGCTCCGACGACTCTCCTCCGAGTGTCCAAACAAAACCCCCTAACGAACCATCCGATCAAATACTGAACGCGCCATCACGCGCAGCCACCAGTGCCGGAAAATCAAGCCTCGTCCGTTCCAGATCTGAGCAAACACCTCTGCTCCGAAAATCAACCGGTGTTCCTACACGCCGTCGCTCTCTGACTACCGAAATCCCTGCCCAGTAACGCCACCGCCGCAGACCGTGCCAAATCTCACTTCGTGTCCTCCGATCTGCAAGACCTCCACAGTTACTGCACGCTAACGCCAAACCCAGATGAAATTATTGGGAAATGAAGGCAGAGTAGAAACTGGGTAATTCTAGAAACCACCCAGAAAACACCAAATGATGACGACAGGCTCAGTGGAGCAGTTGTGAAGCAGTAAGAGAAAAAATCGTAGAAAAACTAAAAAAAGAGAACTCGTGAAAATTCAGAAGACTAATACCCGTCAAAATTGGGAAACATCTACCAAAATTCAAACGAATAATCATCAAATGGGGGGAAAAAAGCTCAAAAAATTCAAAAAGTCATCAAACAAATCCACACTAAAATTTGAATCAATAAAGAAAATTTTCATGAAAAAGTCACGACAAACTCGAGGTGATAAAATTCAGAAAAAATTC
>JAYMTG010000093.1:0-21819 GCA_036897565.1 Pelargonium exstipulatum | reverse complement strand
GTTCGAAGTCACTATTATCATTGATTGTCAATTCACCAGAATATCAAATTCACTTTTGGGTTGCAAGTTGAGTACTGAGTTGTGTGTATCTAATTTAATTATACTCGTACTCGGAACGAGGTAAATATTCAGAATAAGGTAATGAATTTTGTATCAGGGATGGCTTAAATGGTTTTTGCTTATGCTGATAATGAGTACGTGTACCTCTACCTGTATTGCATTATTTGTAATTTATAATTTAAGCGTAATAGCAATTATACGATGAAGTTCAACTTGAAACTGTTTTGTTAACGATAGAATGTTGCGAGTTACTCGTAAGTATCAAAGGAGAGCGAGTGTTGAGTTGGGTACGGGTATCGTTTCATTTAGCTCGAAATATGAATCATACACTGGGCAAATAATACAGTATAATGCATGTCTATGTGATGTACAGTGTACAGTGTACACGTACGTGTAGACGTGCATTTAATGTATATCTCGCAGTAGTATTCGGGTCACTATAGCACAGTTCCGAGCAAAAGAGTCATTTTGCCCGTCCTTCGTTCAAAAGGTTCAAAGTGAATCACTTGGTGAACGACTTTGAAGTGAATCACTTAGTGAACGACTTTGCGAGTGTATGTGCAAAATGACTCACCGGAACAGCCCGAGCCGAGCCTGATGTTTCCCATGTTGGGAAGTTGGTGTGCTCGGGCCTGTGTGCTAAAGCGCCCGTGTAGGTGAACTGAGCTCTGTGTTTTTAACCTAACCTAACTGAGGTGAGTTTAGGATGTGAATTCTAACCTAACTTAATGCTAATTTTTTGTGTTTTGTGTTTTATAATTTTTTTGGTTCTTAATCTAACTACAACTAAACTAAAACTAAACTTAATGCTAAATTTTTTTTGGGTTTTGTGTTTTATATTTTTTTTCGGATTTTTAAAATAATCACATCCTAAGCCCTTTCTTGTTGTGTATAGGACAGCAACAAGTTTTTACACGACATGGTCTAATTAAATTCGATAGTTCGCTAATTATAATTTTCGGAAGTGGTAATGTTTTTAATTTGTGTTTCGAATTTGCGTTCTTGATAATTATGTCAGCAACAATTATTTGCAATGGTGCAGGTTGAAATTTATTTTCCGGATCAACAGTATGATCAATAAGTTGTTCAAACCGGAAGGCCGATAATCTGCGTAGTGTACGTGCCATTGTAATAATGAGCTCATCGGTGATGTGTGAGCGTATTTATACTCTATCAACAGGTGGCGCGCGCACCACTTGTTTTTTACAAGAGCATTTTACAATACAGTGACAAAGGTAGCAAAAGCCTCCAATGCACCCTCTTTGATTTCTACCGTATTTATTGTAGCATCGTTTACATTCAATGCAACAATCACACGGACACTGGTTACAGAGCCTACTTCGGCAGCCGATTAATAAATCGTATTTATGATGACACGATTCGCATACCGTACAAGCACACCAACCTATGATATCACCACAAAAACTACATTCATCATCTGAACTGACGAGAATAGACGGTTGAACATTTTCATTATCATCATCATCATCATCATCATCATCATCGCTATCGTCGAACGAACTATACAACGATGTATCAGTACTGGTGGAGTAACCACTATCCGAATCATATGCTGAACCTTGAGGAAACAAAGTTTCCAAGTAGTCCATCATTACTCGTGGTAATGGTAACTGTTGTACACTGTCAGTACTATCCAACTCGCGCACAATTCTTCTACCGCACAAATCTTGCAACGAATAAGTGTGGTATCTAGTCATTGATGGTCTTCTACAGTATTCGCACGAATGCCATAACCATTCTTCCCAACAATGAGCACCTTTAATTCGCAAGTTCAGATTCAACTGATCAGGATGACATGTGTTCGCCATAGTCGCCATTTTAATAATGAAGTCTTAGAGGAAGGACAACTATATTTATACTTTTTTAGACCCTTCCCTACATGCGCGCGCAACTTGTCGTTGATGACGCGAATAATAATAATTATATACGTCCAAAATGAAACCATACAGTTCGGATTCAGGTTTCGCCAAAAAATTATTGCAATATTCTTGTTTGCATTGAGCACAACATTTAGTTGTTCCCAACCTAGCCAAACAAGATTCGCAATTACAAACGCAATGAAGCTTGCACCATTTACAAACAAAGCGGATTGTAAATTCAGCAGGATTATCCCTATGCCTAAAATCTTCAACACACCGAAGTAGATTTTTAATCATTACATTCGGTAGAGGTAATAATTTTAATTTACTTAGAGGCCAAATGTGCTTCACAATTTTTCTGTAGCACTGTTCTTCTAACGAATAAGGTTGGAACGTTTCATCTAGAATGAACCGTTTTTTACATTTATAAGAATGACTGTACCGTATATAGTAACACGGAGGTGCCTTCACTATCATAGTAACACTCGATTTTCTAATATTAAATGATGGCCGCATTGTAATATAATCAATTCTCAGTTGTAGGGGTCCCTATTTATACCTTTTCACCCTGTCGATGGTTGTGCACACAACTTCTTAAAAATAAACTAAACTAAACTAAACTAAAACTAAAACTAAAACTAAAACTAAAACTAAACTAAAACTAAACTTAATGCTAAATTTTTTTGTATTTTTTATTTTATATTTTTTTTGTGTTTTTTATATTTTATATATTTTTTTTTTGTTTTTTAGCCCTCATAAGGGCTGTTTTAATCGTCATCGTCAAAATACAATGACCACCAACCAAGTAATGAATTCTTCGATCGTAGCTCCCAACGTAGCTCGTTATCGCTGAACCAATAACTTCGAAGGTACTTACCGGACAGCTTATCCCAGTAGTTCACACGTGTAACAATGTCACACTGTTTATTCCATCTAGCAGGTAAGTGGCATACAAATTCCTCTGTATACACAAAAACTAAATCGGACCGTGGTTTGTACTCCATTTTGATCACATCGTAATCGTTCTCAACAATTGGTCTTGGAAGCTGTGAATATGATCTAAAGAGCGCCATGTTGCCAGGTCAAATCAATAATGACTACCTACAGTCAGTACACCTATTTATATACTTTTCCTGCATCGACAGTTCGGGCACTGCTTGTGCTTTCGACTTTCCATCAATTGTTTTTCACGAAGCTGGTGTAGTTTTTGCTTACACTTTCGCCAACGCATGTACGTTACACACCTGCAGTAACAGATGCAGTAAGCACAGCACTTTCGACACGCCAATCCATCAACGACTGTAGTAATCACAGCTGTGTTGAAGCAATGGCTAGCGCAACAAAAATCACCTCCAGCTTCCCAATCAAAATCAGGGAATTCGTAAAGATCACCAGCATCACGTGAACGTCTCAAGCTTCGCAACGGTTGAACACATAGTAGCAGTAAATCAGCCATAGCAGCAACAAAACGAGATGTTTCAGCCATAGTAACAGAAGATATAATGACTAGTATTTGTCACTACACTTATATTTATACTTTTTTCGGCGTGATTCGCGCATGCGCAGGAATTCCAATGGAATACTGGAAATTCTTCAAGTACACCCATTTTGTCATGTCTACAACTAGATGATCTTTCTCTGAAACATCCCAAACAAATTCGCACATGTCTGTGAATAACTCACGTGACATACCGAAAATTTGTTCTAAATAAAACAGATCAACATCCTCTTCAGACTGACTGAACAGAACTGCGTAATTGAGAACCCAACTCATCGTTGACGGTAACCTGTGGTAGCTTTTGCATAAGTAAATGCATGAAATATCTTTGCGTGAAACAAGTAATTTGAGAAGCTTACTTGAGCCAACATCATCCAGTATCACCACCGAATTTGCTGGTACATTAGGTAAGTCTCGTATACTATTAAATGTCAACGCATTCACGCCTAAATCAAAACCATCCGCATACGCCGAGCACACAAAAGTTAAACCATTGTGTTTTTTAAATCGCAATATTTTCCGAAGTAAATCATCACGTGTTGCTGTATCAATTGAGCCCAGCAGAGCCGCATGAAGAACAAGTGGTATTTGTACGGAAGCCATTTTCAATAATGATCAGAATCTCAAACGACACCTATATTTATACCTTTTTCATGTACGTTATGCGCATGCGTAATCAAAATTTTGTTTTTTGCAATTCTTGCTTATAAAATTTTCCTGACACTGGCTCACCGTTCAAAGCTTTTATGCTGTATGTTTCTGGAACCGTGTAATGAACCTTATCAATTTTAAAAATTTCAGTGGTCCACTTTCTGGAATACTTATTACCAAAAGTATATTTGTATGCCGTAATGCGTACACGATCTCCGATTTTAAATGTAGGTTTTGGTCGTTTGAAGTTATTTAAACCGTATACTTTTTTATACACATCAGCTTCAGTTTTCTTTGTAACATCAGCCGGAGGCAAACCTATAGTTCGATGTATATTCTGCTCATTATACTCCTTCACGATTTGTGGTAAAATATTTATCCAACGATGGTTTTGATTCACCTCAAAGTGAAGTTTCATTTTTTCATTCAACGTGCGATTGAAACGTTCTACAATAGCTGCTTTGATTTCAGTAAAAGTATGATACATATTGATGTTATTGTTATTCAACATTCGTTTGAAAGTAGCATTAACAAATTCTTTACCTTGATCAACGTGTAGAAGTTCTGGTTTTCGACGTTTTGACAGAATTGCTTTGAAGGCATCAGTAACCTCTTTACCAGTCTTCTGTTTCAAAGGAACACACCATGCGAATTTGCTAAAGCAGTCAATAACATTCAAAATGTATGCATAACCTTTGTTTTCTTTTTTATACTGCGACATTATCAGCAAATCGGCTTCCCAAATGTGGTCAATTCCTTTGGTAATAATTTGACGAGTTTTAAATTTCTTTACAACAGGTTTATGTAATTCACGTGCTAAATCCATTTTCAAAATTAACGAATTCTTCTGGGATTACCTATATTTATGCAAAAACTTCAAACATAAATGACCACAGATCACCTGACTCAACTTTTGATCTTGTTCATAATTATAAACAATTGTTGTTTTCTTACCAAAGTATTTCACTAATTCAGCAGGTGGTGCAACGCCGAAAGAATCATAATATTCCACATTGAAACCCCGTTTGGCATACGCTACCCAATGAGTACCTGGGCCAGTGCTTGAATCTAAATTCACAATCGCTGACTCGTTCGCAAAAACTTTTCCAGGTAACCCATCTCTCATAAAAACGCCTCTGAAGAACGGAATTTCTAACTGAGCAGCGTACTGTATCAGTTCTAAATTATTCAACGGAGTGTCTTTTTTTTTTTTAGTAGCGTATCTAAAAGACCATTACCTTTAGGCTTTTTGTTAATATAAACACCGGAACCTTTAGGCTTTTTGTTAATATAAACACCAGAACCTTTAGGCTTTTTGTTAATATAAACACCAGAACCTTTAGGCTTTTTGTTTATGTAAACACCTTTACCTTTAGGTTTTTTGTTTATGTAAACACCTTTACCTTTGGTAATACGTTTCTTTGCTGTTTTGGGTTTCTTAGTAGAACGAAGTCCTTTACCATCTTTTTTCTTGCTTTTAACAAGATCAACAAGCGCTGAAACCGCACCAATTGCTGCAGGACCGTACTGTAAGATTGTCTTTAGATAACCACCTGATTTCACTTTTTTAACTTGAGCAACAGAAAGTCGAATAGTTTTTTTACCAGTGCCTTTTTTCAAATTAGCTATTTGGCTTTTAGTTAACGGTAAGTAGGTCTCATTCATCACAGATTCCTTGGTACGAGCACCGCTAACCTTCAACGAAACAGCTTTTTGAGCTTGTACAGCTGATGCAAGTTTTTCATGTTCACTCTGATCCATCGATACAGGGTATTTTGTCAATAAACCAGCACCTAGCGCTCTTTTGGCTTTCATGGCATTAGTAGTTAACCATCCAACAGCTTTCTCGCCAAATCCAGCATCTTTTGCAAGTACGCGATTCCAAGCACCTTCTTGTAAAGCATAATCAGCAGCGTGACGGTCTTCCAAATTTTTAGATTTAGAATACGCAATATCATGCTGCATAGCTAACTCATCAAGTTTGTTACTTGGTTTATCACCTCTTTCAAGACGTTTTTGAAGTTTTGTACCAGGACCTAAATAGTTATAACCTGGCATATGCATTTCAAATGGTAAATTATTAATCATAGAATTGAGTATACCTTTACCGCGTACAGTTTTAGTATGCATCGGTACAGGTAGAATCTCCAAACTTTTATAATATCTAGCTTCACGATAATCCATTATTTCATAAAAATATGTAATTTGTAAACATCCGACAACTATTTATAGTTTTTTGACAATTCAAATTTCCTTAAACTCTTGAATAATGTTCACAATCTCGTTCAACAACAGCGGATTACTGTTACCTGATTGTATTTCACCCCACAAGTGACACAAACGATCAAGTAATTCATCCGCTGAGTTCCAATGAACGTATTCAACAGGTTGGTTAGTGTTGAACTTACGCAATCCACTACCTGTTGTGCTTCCTGTAAAGTACTCTTCACTATCGTATTCATCATAAGAATCCTTAGAGGTTTTTGCTTTTGATTTACCAGCAGCAACACCTTTAAGAATACCGTATTTCGCCAATATTGGTCTGATAATTGTTCGATATTTAACGCTTCGATTACTTTTCAAATATTGGTTATTACGGTCGTTATTACGTTTGTAAGCGTATGTATGCAAAATTATTTGTTCATAATTACGCATATCATCAGCTTTGTAATGCTGCGGATTCTCAGATGTTAACAATTCCCACAATCCTGGAGTACCTTTATATTTCTGATTATTTGCAGCCAGAATTATATCGTTATCTGGTGTAATGGTTATGCGTGAATTTCCAATATGGGGACGATTCAACTCCATATGAATACCATAATGTTTATCAAGCTTTTTACCAGTTGCAATGATATCAGTCAGATTGTTACTTACTACATTTGCGGTTGAACCGTGCGTTACAGTTTCTCTCAAAGATTGTAACGATTCGGTGATTGGTTTGAATGTTTCAACCATTTCTTCGTGCCTAGTCAGCTTTCCAAATTTCAACATATCAAATTTACGTTGTAAGGCTCGGCCTGATTCAAGATATTCTCTAACTTTTTTATCCATAGCAATAATTGAAATTACAAAGAATTCCAACCACTATTTATAGTTATTTGCATGGTTGAAATCCTAAAGTTATTGCAATTTGTTCGCCACGAAAATCAACTAGCTTATCGTCTTGATCAACAACTCTCAAATGCAACTGATAAATGCTATCTAAACGCGTAATTGGATAATAACATAATGTAATAGGCCTTTCAATGATTTTCTCACCACTTTCAACTTTTAATGGAAACTCGTAAAGCGTATTGTCATTACGTTTCAGATTGTCAACGTTACATTTAATCAAATTACATTTAACTTTGATCGTATTCACAGTGAAAATTTGCACAGGTAAGTCAGAACGATGTAATTCATCCGGTGGTAATAATCTAGGAGTAAATCCCAAAGTTCGTCCTATAGAATTAGCTGGTCTAAAATCAATATGCAAAGGACTTTTAATTTCCATTCTAAATGTATTTTTATTCAAACGTAAAAAAGTTCCCGTGTTTTTAATTTTATCCAAACCTTCGATAAATTTTATAATATCGTGAATCTCGTAAGTACCAGTTGGAATGGTATATGCATACACTTCATTTTTCTTTTTTGTTACCGCAAACCTATGCGGAGTTGTAAAACTTTCAGCGATGGTATTATTATTCAAATCATTTTGTTCAACAACAACATTATTATCCATATCCACATCAACAAAAGTAATATTATTATTATTCTGCGATATGTTAGGAATGTTGTTGTAGGTTACAAAGCTTTTCAAACAAACCTCATATGGTCCGTTTAGTCGTATACCATCAGTGTAATCAAAATTGAATACAGAAGAATTTTCAGTTAATGATATTTGAAACGCCATATTAACTTTTAATACATTCAACATTCACATGGTAGACCTATTTATACTTTTTCATCAAGCAACAACTTGATTACTCAACGGATTGTACACTGCTTTACGATCCATGATCATCAACAAATGTACAATGCCGTTATTAGGGAACCCTGTTCGAAAATTAAAATGTATTTTTGTATTAATTAACGAATCCTTAATAACTTCTGGTTGATGCGAGCAATCAATAACAAAAATCGCGTATTTTGTCATAAAATCGTTATAATCGCAAATCGGATCTTCTTCGTCAGAATTGTAGTAGGATTTCATAAATGCTTTAAACATTTCGTAAATATTTCCACATTTGTTTTCTTCGGATTTAAGATTTAACCGATCTTTTGGATACAGCCAGTAATTATTAATTTCCAACTGTACATTCTCAGTGTTTAGAAGTTTGAACTCACTGATTCGACTCTTCAATTTGTTAGTCGCATCCTGTTGCATAGCGATCAACGCGTACTTTACTTTTGAATGCGAAACTGGTACATCCCAAGTATACTCGGTGGTACCTGCTGGTAAAGTAGTACTTTGATAAAGCCAATGACGAAAGAAAATCGTATAATTGGTGTTGGTTAGAACTTCTTTACGCAGCTTCGTTTCTTTATCAATTCGAAATTTAACGTGTCGCATACGCCAGATAATATCTGTGAACCTCAACGATACATTGTAGTTTGCAACTGTCGAGTAAAAACAATTGTCATCGCCTGAAGTTGTGTTATGGAATATCAGCGTTTGCGGTACGCGTACCAAACATTTGCGAAAATCCTCAAAAACACCCATCACCTCGCTCAGCGGTTTCACGACAGTAAAATATCCTTTAGAGTTGATTAAGCTTTTTGAGTCTGGATATACATTCCAACCAGAAAGACTGCGTGCTTTATTCGGTCTGAACGAAACAAGTCCCTTCATGGTTGCTGCAATACCAGGTTTTCTAACATCATCAACTTTATTCTCGCCGATTTTATATTCAATAAACTCAAATCGATGTAAAATACCGTTGAGATCAAAATCAATTTTACTTGTATCGATACTAGTCACATCCACCAACTTATTATCTTTATCGGGTTCAGTTACTGTAATTTGACCAGTAATCACAAGCTTACTATCGCATGGTAAAGTAATAATATCTTCATTATAAACGGTTATAGGAAACTCACCGCCTGGTAAATTAATATTCTCAGACATCGGTGGTCGGTAATCGTAATAATCAGATCGCTCAATAAATTCTTCAAATTTTTCTTTGTAAGAAGCCATTGTAATATATAGGAAAATCAAATAAACGGTACTAGTATTTATACTTTTTTCAAAAAAAATCCGTCGACAAAACGTATTTGCACGATTGTACGTAAATTCAGCGTAAGAAAAATTAAAACATGTAATTGAAATACCAGCAGCAACAGCCATTTTGTTTTTAACGATAAATGTTACCACTACATCAAAAAAATCGTAAAATGTAATTTTCGTTACAAGGAACGGTTTACGAACATTCAGTATACTAACGGTTTCAGACAAAACGTACACACAATTGTTGTGCTGTTTATATTCTCAGGTAAGTAGATTTAAATTAGTTTTTGGACCATGGAAACATTTTATTCACACAATCAGATGAGAATAAACATTTTCAGCACATTAAAATACTTTTATTTTGAAAAAAATATGAAAAAATGATAATTTTTGCAATCAGGTGTTGAAGTTGGAATTTTCGGCTCTGTGACACTACGACAGTGTAAATGGTACCTTACTTGTTGCGCATCAGTGTGAATGCGCCTAATTTCAAAACCAAAACCAAAACAGTGATAATGACTGTAGATTTAAGATTTCAATTCGAGTAGAAATTATTATTATTAATGAATATAAATATTCAGATAATTAATTTTGATTGTTTCAGGGTATTTGTGAGAATCGAAAACGAAGGAGCAGAGTGGTCAAATGCGTACATCATAGATCCATCAAGACAGTTATCAACGAATGAAACGAATCAGAGTATCCTTTCAGGTTGGTAGTTTTTTTTTTTTGATTCATTTTGCTTAGCTGTAGTTTTCGAAAATGGATACTTTGTGTTTGAATTTTCTTTTTTCAGGTACGATGATTGGAATCCGGAGGTGTAGAATAGCTGTAGATGAACGATTCGAGCTGGATAATTTGGTATGAAGATTGGAATCCGAAGGTAAAAAAGTGCATTCGCGAATAGCTGTATAACCATATACGAATTAGGTAAGAAGTTGTTTCAATAAGATTCACAAATTTGGTCTCTCGAAAATTGGTTCTTTGTGTTTTCGTTTTTTTATTTTTTGCAGGTAAAGTGAAATACGGAGGTGGAAAAACGCATTTGAGAACAGTAGCTACTGACGACGATTCGTACTGAATAACAAACGATGAACGAGTTAATGGGTAAGTACGATTAGTATTTCTTTATATTATCGGATACTTAGCTTTGGCTTTTTCGAAAATGATTTTTTGTTCTGGTTTATTTGCTTCAGATTGAGTGAAAATATCGCATTTGACTTGACAAAGCATTCGACGTAGCTACTGACGACGAATCAAAATAAAAATATATTGTGTATTTAGAAATTCATTGCTTTTTGATTGTTTCTTTCAATTTCTCCAGAATTTTCAATTTGCTTCGGAATACGCAAATATGACGTTGGGTAACTGAAAAGCGAGTTGTTTACTCGAAGTGTTTAACGAATTTATTCATGATCTAACCGATGAGGACGAATTTTACGGAATCCAGCTATTCAGGAGGCTCCAGTGTGATTTTTCAATTTCTACCGACAATTTACTCTGGAAGGCATGAATATGAAGTTGGTCAGCAAAAAAATCGAGTTGTGTGTTATGCTCGAACTGATCAGCTTTTTTCTCAAAATAAAAATCAACAATTTTTCTGTATAAACACACGATTCGATCAATAAGGTTACTTATACATATAGTCTGGAAATAAAACAGCATTGTAGATCCGACGACGCATTTTTCAGGAGATCTGCTATTTAATTTGCTCCAGAAGGCTTGAATATGAAGTTGGTTAGCTAGAAATCGAGTTGTGTGTTATACACGATCTGTTTAACGAATTTATTCATCTACAACGATCTCCATCTCCTTCGAAGGAAAACGACACCTGAATTTAAAAGTACATCGTTGGGCTGGATACTTAATTTACAAGGTTTGAATATGAAGTTCGGCAGCTGAAAAGCGAGTTGTGTGTTTTACTCGAACCACATTTGAATCGATTTTGGATAGATATTTACTCACATAAAATCACATTGCTGATGGTTAGATAAATGTACAACGACGACGAGTTTTTGTCAATTTATTAATATCAATCGAACAGTAAGTATTTAGGGTATAATTATTACATTATTTTACTTCTCGTTCTCGTTAACATCTTCATCCGTGCTATCTTCGTTATCGAATCTAAGATACGTCTGTATGATTTTCTGAACGCGTTCTTTCTTTGCACGATCATAACGTATGCGCGAGAGACGGTTTGAACTTACCCTATCAAAAAATAAATAAATAAATACATTAAATAATCAAATTCACAAACAGGAATGATTGAATTTATTTATCAACTACTCACGCGTTTGTAAGTTCAGACGGATTGGCCGAAACTGGCGCGATATTTTCCTTGTTGCTTACGTTGCCCTCGGGCAATTCGGGCATATATAATACGTGCATGTATAGTCTGTTTATGGTAGGATGCTCGACGATTGGGCTTATGTAACCTGAGTCTCCATCTCCGGAGAATGACGGAGTCGGCGGCATGTAAACAGGCGAGGCGAAGGAGGCTGACAGCGACAAAGGACTCATAATTCCAGCTGATGTTGAGGCAGATTGAGGTGTCGAAAACGAAGATGGATCGTCAATCAAGCCGATTCTGTAAGTGTAAAAAAAAAAAACAAACAAATAGAATTAATTAAATGAAAAAACACATGGCCGAAAAAGCGAAAACACGTTACGTGAATAAAATAAATTACTTACTCTTCATTCGATGGATCAGAACCACAGCAATATTGCCTACAAACGGATAAACAGTTGCTCCAGATATTACCCATTTTTTAAAACGCAGTAAAATCGCAAATATTAAATAAAATGCAATAAAATATTACAATACAATTTGAAAGAAACAGTGAAACACACATCAATGGCGATTCGATTATGTGATTTTACGTAAGGTGATGGAAGGGTGAAAAAAAAAAAAACAACAACCAATCAGATTGCGTTCTTTCGTCGTGGTAGGGGTACCAGACATGAAAAAACTTGAAAATTTTACTTGTAACACCACTGTTACCAACAATCAGAGAAAATTAAATCCGCAATCAAGTATTTTATTCACCTTAAGGTATCTTAAGAGCTCATGAAACATATACAAACGTATGTAAAAAAAGAAACCTTAAGGTGAAATTTCGAAAATGATTCGTAAGTACGTAAAGTGCAAAACGATTCTTTTTCAAACAGAGGGTGTAATTGAGTGCTTTTTGAGGTACCTCAACAAAAGCTCGAAAAGTAGCAAGTGGGGGTATTTTTGGAATCAGCATGACCTCAGCTTTTCAAAAATGCCAAAATAACGAAACGGAAACCAAATGATAACGTTATGATAACGTTATAATAACGTTATTCGATCTACCTACCTACTAACCTACCTACCTACCCTTTTGAGAGGTGCCAAATACTGCTCTGTGATTGGTTGACGTATCGACCAATGAGAGAGCAGCATTGTCAACATCGACGGATCAAAAAGGTATAAATACAGGTAGCCCTCGACAGGAAAATCAATCCGCTCTATAATGCTGTCCAGTAAAGATCAAATGTTCAATACTGTTTTCATGCACCATTCTGGCGATATTGGCAATATGACCACAGGCGTTTCTATGGCGGCTCTCGGAGCTTTACATCCGTTGTCAGTGAACCCTTTCGAGGGTTTTACTGTACAACAAATGCGCAACGAAGCGAAGAAGAGCGGACTTCGTTTTCGTTGTGCAATGCGAAAACATGAGTTGATTAGTTTACTAATTACTCATGTAATCGGGAATGTATTTCCATTTAGTGATAGCTTATTTGATAAGTTAGATACTACCCCTGTTCCCGAAGCTGCTGCAGCTCCAGTTCCAGTGCCAAGTATTTCGTATCAGCAATACAAGGTACCAGAACTGAAAGCTATGGCTAAGCAGAAAGGTATCAGGTTTTATTATAAGATGAATAAGCAGCAATTAATTTTAGCTTTAGAGAATAAGTTTAGTTTAGATGTAGGGCCCAAAAAAAGTATAAAATCAATAAAATTAGGGGATATTTTCCCATTTAGCTTTACTTTATTTAATAAGAAAACAAGAAATGGTTGGAAACAACCAGGACTTGCTAGTTATATAAATAGTTTAGATAATGTAGTTTTAAGTAACGATAACGTAGGGACCAAAAAAAGTATAAAAAATAAAAAAGCCTCCAATAGTATTAAGGTAGGGACCAAAAAAAGTATAAAAAATAAAAAAGCCTCCAATATTATTAAGCTTGTAGATTATAGTTTCACTGATGACGAAGATGATTTTGATATTACTAATCTCGCCAAAGCGCCAGCAGAAGCGAATTTTGTTTCTTTTGTTTCAGATAAACCTCCGGTGCACCAAATCGAGGACAACGACGAAGAAGACAGCTTCATCTTTACCAACGAAATCAACGGACCACGTAAGTTGACAAAACCAAAATCTATAAATACTCCTTCTGTTTCAGATCCCACCGTTGAAGAAATCATTGCAGAAATGACAGCAACTCTACCCAGCTTGGAACCAATTGAAGACAGACCAAAGCAAGAAGATGACGACGAAGAATTTATGAACCAGATGTTAGCCACCCAGGATCCAGAAGAACACCGAAGAATTATTAACCACTTCCTTGGAGACAACAAAGAAGAACTGAAGAAGAAAATTCAGAAGATTATCGAAGAAGATGAAGAACCACAGGAAAACTTCAGGATCCCAGGTAAAATGCATCCTATAAGTGTACAATTAAAAGAATATTTACATTCTTTGAAAATGTACGGTTTACCTATAATTGTAGAAGAGCCCGAATCCAAACCCGAGCCAAAGCCTGAACCCGAGCCCAAACCCAAACCCGAACCCGAACCCAAACCCGAACCCAAACCCAAACCCGAACCCGAACCCAAACCCGAACCCAAACCCGAACCCAAACCCAAACCCGAGCCAGTACGAAAACCAGTTAACATTGCGTTACTGCTAGATGATCTCTGGTTGTCTGATGACTCTGAAGATTCTCAACAGCATGTTTTGCAACAAAAACTGCTTGAGGGTATCGATGATCTGAATCTGTCTGAAGTATCTGATTGTCAACGAGATGTTTTGCAGCAACTTGTAGACGATATAGGTCTGGATGAACCGACACAGACACCGAAAGGGTTGGACAAGGAGAAACCAGTAGCTGTTGCTCAGGTCGAAGTGCCTGGAATTGGTTTGAATGAAAAGCGTGTGAATTTGGCCACTGTAAATTTGCAAAAATGTACGGTGAAAGAATTACACGCTTTTGCGCGTGAATTGAATCTGAAACGTTATGGTCGACTAAACAAACAAGATTTAATTAATGTGCTGAAAAAGTATATCGAGCCCTCTGTAAAAACTAACCCCACCGATTTAGCTCTCAAGAAAAAAGCGATATACGAAAGACCAGTTCCAGTTTTCGACAAGTTTCATCCACCGTCCAATCCGCAGAAATATGACATCCAATTCCCTACTCTTGGAATAACAGCGACTATTGAGATAGATCCTGCCCATAGTATGGTGATGCGGAAACCGACTCGACCGAAACCGTTGGATACCATGGTTCAGAGCAATGATGATGAGGACGGTAGTTGTGTAGCAGGCGCCGCTCCAACAGCTGAACTCTCACATTGCAATGAAGGTGGTAACGATGATCTGGATTATGACATCAATACTAGCGGTTACTCAAGTGTTTACTCGAACACTCCCGATATGGACACAAATCCTCCTGACGAGGTAAATACCGAAGTTGACAACCCGATTGAAGACAACAGAGTTGAAGTTGAGCCTGTACTAAATACTCCTGTACCCAGTCGTAGTAATGTACGCTCTATCTTCGATACTCCACCGATACGTATACACTCAATTTTCGACACTCCGGAAATTGTGCCAAAACGTGTATTCTCGATATTTGACACACCCGAACTTGACAACCCGATTAGAGACAAAGAAGCTGTTCCTGCTGAACGTGAGGAAGATTTGGATGCTAGCTCCAATGAACCGAACGATAACGCAGATGAAGGCTCCAACAATGCCGATAATGACAGTTCGGATGATTCGGACGATGAATCTGAAGATAGCTCGGAGGATGATGAGAGCACTGACGATGATTCGGACGATGATTCTGACAGTTCCGATGATGACGATAGCTCTGGGAACGCTAGCTCTGATAGCTCCAGCGATGGAAGCTCAGATGATGGTAGTTCCAGTAGCGACGATGATGACGATGACGATAATCCCAACGAAAATGTTTATGTTGGCGGTGGTTCTACCACTGAGTTGAAATACATAAATATCGTCGAGAGTAACGTACGTGTTGTGAAGAAGTTCAACTGGCAACGGCGGAACTATTCCATCACGTTGAAGAAGAATGTGGATAAGTTACCCATAGTCGACATAATCACCAAATCCCTGGAAGAAATGTTTGAGTACGCCAAGAAGCGATCGAACTTTAGGGAAGGTGATTTGATTGATTTGGGAGTGACAAATCCCGACTTCACCACTGCTCGATACTTTCCTACCGGCTATGAAACAAGAGATCACGTTGAATCGTTGAAGGAAAAGCTTTTACAAATAGCAACTTCCGATGAAACAGTTGATCTTATGAAGTGTGTTTTCCAGGTGAGCACGGTAGCATTACCGCGAGGTGCTCGCAGGAAACCTATACTTAACCTGAAAGAAGACCTGCACACCAAGAGGTGTATAAACGTGATTTGGAATAACGATAACCTATGCGGACCTCGAGCGATAATAGTAGGACTTACCTACCATAAAAATGAGATTTTCGACCATGTGCTGAACTTCTCTGATGTTAGGCAAGTACGTATGGGTCGCCCTATACAGAAAGACTTAGCAGAAGAGTTGTGCGGTAAGTTAGATTCGTATAATGCGGATGGATTCACCTTGGAAGATTTTAAAAAGGTGGAGGATTTGCTTGACATCCAGATCACTATAATCAACGCTGATATGGCCAACTCAGTGGTGTATCGTGGTGATAAAAAGGATGTTGAAATTTTCCTCTACAAACAAGGTGAACATTTCGATACGATAAATAGCATGACAGCATTCCTCGGAAGTGTCTACTATTGCGATCGTTGTCTGAAAGGTTATCAAACAAAAGGTGAGCACAACTGTAAGGGTGTGGCTCTCTGTCTCTTGTGTAACGAACCAAAGCACGCAGTTGACACCATCGAATACACGAAATGCTTTAAATGCAGCAGATATTGTAAAAACAAAGACTGCTTAAAGAAACATCAAGAGACCGTATGTAAAATATGGTATAAGTGTGTCAGCTGTGGTGTACTGGTTAAACGTTCTGAAACAGGAGCTCACCGTTGCGGTTATTCCAAATGTCAAAACTGCCAGAAAATTGTGAAAATGGAAACACACAAGTGCTACATGAAGAAGCAGACAGCTAAGGGTGGTAAATGCAAGCGTGGTTGTGGTAATTGTGATCCGTCGTCGAGTAGAAGTAATAAAAAATGTAGTTATACTGAAAAGTATCTATTTTTTGATTACGAAGCTCGCCAAGAAACTGGTGTACACGAGGCTAACTTGATAGTAGTCCATGATTTTAATGGAAAAGTACACCAGTTTGATACAAATGATGAGTTTTGTGCTTGGCTTATACACAAACGACACAAGGACTATACCGCAATTGCACATAACGCCCGTGGTTATGACAGCCACTTCATTATGCAGTATTGTGTGAAAAATACCATTCAACCAGACACAATTTATTCCGGCGGTAAGATAATGGAAATGAGAATTAAGAAATCACTGAATTTGCGTATTATTGATAGTCACAATTTCGTACCATCTGCATTGGCGGCGTTCCCTGAAACTTTTGGATTGGACGAGTTGAAGAAGGGTTACTTTCCTCACTTGTTCAATACAAAAGCGAATGAAAATTACGTTGGTAAAATGCCTCCAATGTTGGATTATTGTCCCAACAATATGAAAGGCGGTAAAGACGGACCTCGTGAGAAATTCATTGAATGGTACCAGCAAAAATGCGCAGAAGACTACATCTTCGACATGAAGAGGGAGCTTCTCGAATATTGCAACTCTGATGTGGATATCTTACGACGAGGCTGCCTGAAGTTGAGGGACGAATTCCTGAAAATTGCGAACATTGACCCGTTCTGTTACATCACCATTGCTGGTGTGTGTATGGCCATTTACCGGAGTAAATACCTGCAAGAAGATACCATATCTGTTGTAACTAAACAGTTGAAAGATCAGTACTCGAAGGTATCGATTGCGTGGTTGGAATCTCTGAATAATGGTGACATTGCACACGCTACCAATGGAGGGGAAGTCAGAATTTGTGGAGGTAAGGTTGATGGCTATGATTCCACGACCAACACAGTGTACCAGTTCCACGGTTGCTTCTGGCACGGTTGTCCCAATTGCTTCCACGATGACACCATGAACACGGTGAAAAACGAATGCATGGCGGACCTGTACCAGAAGACCATGGCTAGAACTGAAAATCTAGAACAAGCTGGATACACTGTTGTTGAGATGTGGGAATGTGAATGGCTGAAAACACGTGAATACCGACAAAACCGGACTAGACTTGAAGACCGCATTATTGACCCGTTGAACCCGAGAGAAGCTTTCTTTGGTGGACGTACCGAGGCGTTTAAACTGAAGAAAACAGCAGATGGTAACGGTGAGAAAATCAAATACGTTGATGTCTGTTCGTTGTATCCGACAGTAATGTATTATGATGATTATCCTGTAGGCCATCCTGAGAAAATCTTCAATCCACCTAGTTACAATCCGGGTTGGTACGGTTTCATTAAATGCAAGGTCTTAGCTCCTAAGGATTTGTACATACCTACACTTCCGGTGAGAGTAAAGATGGCGAAAAATGAAAAGTTATTGTTCCCTCTGTGTTTGAAGTGCGCGAAAGACAATCAACGTCTGTGCACTCATACAGATGAGGAACGAGAATTTGCCGGGACGTGGACGACCAATGAAGTGGAAAAAGCTGTTGAAGTTGGATACAAAGTTTTGGAAGTTTACGAAGTTTGGCATTTCGAAAAGAGTAACGCCTTATGGAAGGGTTACATCAAAGATTTTCTGAAACTCAAACTCGAAGCTAGCGAACACAGTTATCCAACTGATGAAGCTTACGCCGAGGCAATTAAAAACACGCAAGGTATTGAGTTGGATGCTGACCAAGTAGCTTTCAATCCAGGTAAAAGAGCAGTAGCCAAACTTTGTTTGAACTCTCTCTGGGGAAAGTTCGGTCAACGCAACAACCAAGGAGTTACCAAATTCGTTACAGATCCTTGCGAGTTTTATAGTATTCTACTGGATGATCGATTCATGAACGTTAATGTAAATTACGTTTCTGAAGAGATGGTCCAGGTGAACTATAAATACAAGGATGTGTACGTGGAGGATAACTTCAATACCAACGTTTTCATAGCAGCCTTTACAACAGCGAATGCCCGATTACGACTTTATAGCCTCTTACACCAACTAAATGAGGCAGTACTGTATTGTGACACCGACTCGATAATCTACGTTGATGATGGTAGAAATACCGTTGCAACTGGAGATTTATTGGGCGAATGGACTGACGAGCTCAAAGGAGCTTACATTACCAAATTTGTGACCACTGGACCTAAGACTTACTACTACACGACGAGCAAGGGTAAACAGTGCGTTAAAGCGAAAGGCTTCACGTTAAGCTACAAGAACGCACAGCTCATCAGTGGTAAGTCGATGGAACAGTTAATCGATGGCGAAATCTTAGAGGTTGAAACCAAAGACATTAATATTCTTCGTGACAAGAATACGAAGGCATTAGTGAACAAGGAACAACCTAAGAGATTACGCTTTGGATTTGACAAACGACTAATATGTGCAGATTACGATACGGTTCCTTATGGATACTGTTGAAAAATCTATAAATACTAGTCCAGTAGGAAATTGATGTTGGATTTAACTGTAAGAAATGAATAGACGAAAACTGAAAAATAGTATTGCAGTGATAAATTTTGATAACAGTGTAAAGAAAAAACGACGCCGTGTAGAAATGTTTCCTGACGTGATACGATGTGGTATGTTTGGACCTAGTGGAGCTGGAAAATCGAATTTACTTTTAACAATACTTGTTCACATGAGACCGTTCAAGAATTTGTACTTATGCTCGAAGACTAGCTACCAAGAAAAGTATGGTACATTGAAAGAACTGATAAGTACGCATAATCAAGGTAGGAAAAGTAAAAAGCAAATGATCCGTATTCAGGAACTACAAATCGAAACATTACCTGAGCCTGAAGATTTAGAAATGGATTCGGTTGTGATTTTCGATGACGTGTTGACTGAAAAGCAGGATAAAGTTGCTAATTTTTTCCTGAGAGGTCGACATCGTAATATCTCTTGTTTCTACCTTAGTCAAGCGTACACAAAAATTCCCAAGAAAACCGGTATACGTGAAAACTTCAATTACGTTATTTTATTCCGTCAAGATTTGGTTAATTTACGCCAGATTTTCACCGAGTACGTTACTGATGTGACTTTTGAAAAATTTCGCGGAATGTGTAATAACTGTTGGAGTGAAGCTTACGGTTTCCTGGTTATCGATGTTGAGCATGACACGTGTAAATATAAAAAGAAATTCGATTCGGCTATAAATACAGGTACCTCTTGATAGATCACTTCATTTACAATGGAGCATCTTTACGCGAAGGTCGACTTGAATACGGCGTTGAACTTGAACTATGTTATGAGTAGGATTTTACTCATACACCCGGCAATTCAGTACATTGATTGTGTTGCTACAGAAATCGATGTACCCAGTTGTAAACTTTTTATTTACCATACCGGTAAAGTCATGTGCACAAATGTTGCAGACGAAGTTGACGCAATTATAGCGTTGAAATACATAGCAGAATTCTTTGGTAAAATCGGTTATGTAGTAGAGTTTCAAAATTTTAGAACATTCACATTGACAAAACCAAAAGTGCAAAATATTGTCGCCTCTGCAGACTTGGACTGCATGCTTGATTTAGAATACATTGCTCGGAATTCATATAATCATGTATACGAACCTGAGAAGTTTCCCGGTCTTACTATGAAGCTGAGAAACCCGCAGGCTACAGCAAACATTTTTACATCGGGAAAGATAGTTTGTTTAGGTACAAAAGATGAAGCCTCAGCTCGAATTGCTACTCGTAAGTTTGCACGAAAAATTCAGAGGCTTGGTTTCCCTGTGAGAATCAAAACTTACGCAATCGCTAACATCGTTGGAAGTAATGATCTGGGCTTTAAGCCGAATTTTGAAAAGTTCTACTATGATAACTTCAAGAGTGTAATTTATGAACCAGAAATTTTTACCGGTATACATCTACATGAAGGAAATAAAACTAAAAATACAAAACTTACCTTGTTCAGAAACGGGAAAGTAATATTGACAAACTTCAAAACGATAAATGATATGAACATGTTATATGCAAAAGTGTTTCTAAAAATTCTTCATGATGAATGATATTCGGTTCGTCGACGTCGACGGATCAAAAAGGTATAAATACTACCCCGATTTACTCAGAAAATCATTATTGACAATGGACGCTTTTATTACGAAAACTACTACTACTAGCGATTTATTGGCGAATTTCAATGCTATTAATAATACGAAAGCTTTTGCTAGCTTCAAAGATTTCCCAGCTGGGACAGTTTTTACCGTAATACAGTTCTTCCGATGCAAGACAAAGCTCGGTAGTTCTGTTGTGGTCGAAACAGAAGAGCATTATCTCCACTTGCCCGAACGATACCAAGTGTTATTCGCGAGGGATAAAGATCTACAAAAGTGGAATGAAATGGAAAATTTAAAACTCGTATACACCGGTCTACAAGGCCGACGTATCGTTTTGAATTTTGAACCAGAAGGTAAGTAACCAATTTTTATTTTTATTTTTAATAACAAAAAAATCCAAAAAAAAAAATATAAAATACAAAACACAAAAAAATTTAGCATTAAGTTTAGCATTAAGTTTAGTTGTAGTTTAGTTTTAAGAAGTTGCGCGCGCAGGTTCCAATTTTTGTATAAATATAGGAGTATGGTGTGTGTAGCCTCATTATTAAAATGGCGGCTATGGAGAACACACCTCAGCATCCTGATGCTATGGATAGAAATGGCATACATCAGAACCTTACTTTTTATGAAGAGTGGAGTTGGCACTGGTGTGATAATTGTAAGTTGATTAGTCAGAAAACTTTTCAACCTTATTCTTTGGAAGAGTTGTGCAATCGAAAAATAATAATGAAGGTAATATGCAAGGATGTGGATAAGCTTACATTGCTTCCATTACCCAATGCACTTATTGAAAAACTACGGTTGAAGACTCCGTATTTTGATCGACGGCTTTACTTTGAGATGAGGAGTAAGATGGCACGGTGAGTTTTAAATTTTAGAAAATCCAAAAAAAAATATAAAACACAAAACCCAAAAAAATTTAGCATTAAGTTTAGTTTTAGTTTAGTTGTAGTTAGATTAAGAACCAAAAAAATTATAAAACACAA